>JZLH01S0145624.1:21521-42165 GCA_001188425.1 Eucidaris tribuloides | reverse complement strand
AAAAACAGAAAGTAACAACAACAACAACGACCCACCTTCAATAAAGTCATATTGTTTTCAAGATATAGACATATTTAGACAAAAAGAAATACTAATTTCAGTCCAAGATGTCAGCCTTGCACAAGCTATGTATCATCAAAGGGAAAAACAAAACTAAAAACACATTGTTTGTTATCCTTGAAACTTTGTTTTGATGTGACAGACATAGACTACATTTCCTGTCAATATGAATGATAGATCAAAATAAAACACAAAACAAATTATGCATCCTTGATTTTTCAGCTTGTTGGCAATATGATGATAGAGGTGCACATAAACATGTATGTTTACAAACACACAAACAGTGACAGTATATTCATCCTTGAGGTATATTTCCAGCTAAGTGTTGGACCGCAGGTGATGTTAAAAGTGGGTAAATGGGAAAATAACCATTAACCGTGAAAAACCAGAGGTGAGCAGTTCCTCTCAACAGATACTGTCATGTTGTCTGTAGGGTGTCTGCTTTCTGACTTTAAAGGCAGTGCTTTTGAGTTGTGCACCAAAAGATTTTCGCTCAGATTTGTTCCAACTAAAGATGGGTGTGGTGTGCAAAATTTGGGATTTATATGTTTTAATACAGTGTATATACGTGATAAATCATTTGAAAGTAATCTGTTGCTCAAGTTGTATTGTGTAATAGTGGTCTAGGTTTCACTTCGTCTAGTTTCACTGGATGTAGCTTTGACCTATTTATTCTAAATTTGGTAGAGCCCAATCATAGCAAAAATTGCTTGAAAATTATAGAGAAAATTGCTTGAAAATCGTCTATTTGCACTTGTGTGATTCATTTTTACTTTGTGAGCTTTGATGAGCAGACATTTAGTTCTCACAAGATGACACACAAATCTTGTTTGGCAGTCAGACTAGTTTAATGGTGAATATAGTGTGAATTAACTTCAAATTCAGTGAGCGATGTTATTATGTCATTGTATTCTGTTTGAATTTTATCAGTCCTTATTTTCATGAAACCTGACTTTTCTGCCCCAAGGCTTTTGTGAAAGGTGAAGATTTACGTTATAAGTGATTTTAGCCTGTTTGTTCTATAAATTAATTTCGGGGTGTACAAATTATGGACAAAGGGATGTGCCGTCTACACCTACGAATCTTCGCGAAGTTGAACTTCCCGATAATTAACTTCCCGATTAAATTTGCCATGTAGATTGCAAACTTCGCCGAAATATACCTGCCCGAATTCCCCAGCGAAAATCCTGTATGGGAGGATTTTTTCGGACCCGCGAAATGATCTGCGCTGACATTTCATGTGGACAGCAAACTTGCGAAGTTTCGTTGGGGATCCAGTGATCCATTGAAACCCAAATATTTTTTTTTTTTTTTCCGGTACAAAACGCCTGCGCATGAAGCTATCGCTCTGCCTAGTATGTCAGGTACATCGCGAATGTGTCTGATTTGTGAACAAATGTGATTTCAATTGAATTTTGCAGGAAACATTTCCCAATATGGGGACTTAAGCTCAGTGCACGTGGAGATATTCAGCTGCAGCGATTTCCCTTTGTCGACGGCAGAAGTATCTATAATCATAAGAAAAAGCCTTGCTGCTCAAGATTCAGATCTTACTTAGTTAGAGTCTGCAGTGGAATTATTCCAAATGAAGCGTCATGTCCAGCCATTACAACATTTGAATTCAATGACATGCCATCGTTGATTGCGAAGTTGAACGACAGCAGCTGGTTCCATAATCTTGTTTCTGCCAGCGCGTCTATACACTCAAGACGCGAGTATTTACCTTTTACCGACATGCATTAACGGACTTAATTTTCCAGGGAAGTTAGTCCGTCCCGGCAAAAGATCGGGAAGTTTTGGAGCTGTTGGATGCACGAGGATGAATTTTCTTTCGAAGTTTCAATAAAACTTCGCGAAATATAACTTCGGCGAGTTTAATGTAATGTAGACGCACCTAATACCTCCTCATCAAGGCTTATGTGGTCAAAAACTCACACCAGTGCATTTGGACGATTGTTAAGCACTCTTGGTATGGTTGGACTCTGCTAAATTCAAGATTAGTAGGTGATAGCTATAGCCATTGTCTGAAACCTAGACTACCATTACGAAATACAAATTGTGCAGTGGTCCAAATTCAAATTGATTTATTATTTATATTTCAAAACCTTTAAAAACATGTGAATCCCAAATTTTGAACCCTGATTTTTTTAATTGACATATTTTTGGTTGAATCGAATCTGATGGAAATGGTTGGTGTGCAAATCAAATACACAGTCTTCAAGTGTAGACAAAACCTGATAGTGTTTCTTGTGCGGGTAACACCTTTTGTACTGTGTGTTCCACATACATACCTCACGTCACATGAATAATAACAACAACCCTGTAGCACTAGCACCAAACATAAATTGATTAAACATATCAGAATACACAAACAGACACAGACAGACAGACAGCCGCGTGGACAGTGTCATCATCATCATCATCATCATCTCTTCCTCCCACAAAACCCCAGGTGCATGGCTTGCCTGTGGGTAGTCATTATCATAAACCTAATATCCCTGGTGTATCTCTCTCACACCTGTGCCCTACATTACCTAATGAATTGGATATCTCCACGCAGCACCTGCTGCCCAGATGTGATAATAACACTGACCTCAACTATATTTTCACTCGTTATTGTGTCTGAATCAGGTTGAGTCTTTCATATACGCTGTTTTACATACTTTTTCCCTGCAAAATAAATGACCAATGAATTTAGCTGTGAGATGAAAATGATGATTGAAATATCCAACTGAATGCTAGTAAGCTGCTTTATGAGTTATGACTGTATGAGAAAATATATTTATCTGTCTTTTTAGTTGCGTTCACAAAGGCAGTTATTACCGGGTATATCTTTGTCGGGTATAAGTCCGACGTAATAAAAAAATTCCATTGATACACCAACGCGTCCACACGTGTCGGTATTAACACTTATACCCGACAAAACTTATGCCCGACACGTCTTTATCGGTAATAGCAGACAGGAAATGACGTAGTCAAGGTGCTATCGGGTCGTAACCTCTGACCCAAATTGTGTGAAATGTGAATTGGTAAACAATGAAGTTGTCTTCGCAAAGAGTAATTGCCCTTTCAAGGTCGGAGTTATGTCCGACAACCGTCCACACATATTTTGTTATTACCGGGTATAACTTATTACCGGACTTATATCTGGTCTTCTTCGGATATAAATCGTCGGGTATAAGTCGCGCTATATCCGGTAGAGTTATGCCCGACAATCGTCCACACATATTTTGTTATTACCGGGTATAACTTATTACCGGACTTATATCTGGTCTTCTTCGGATATAAATCGTCGGGTATAAGTCGCGCTATATCCGGTAGAGTTATGCCCGACAATCGTTCACACAGCAACTTTATATCCGACGCTATTACCGACATAAGTTATGCCCGGTCACAAGCAACTTATGTCCGATCGTGTGGACAAGGCTATTATGTCTACTTGGCTATATCTGTTTGTGTGCAGTTATAAATTTTATCTAATTATCTTTCTGTCTGATGTACTCTCCATCATATCTATGTACTCTCCATCATATCTATCTATCTATCTATCTATCTTTCTCTGTCTATCTGTCTATCTATCTTTCTATATCTCTCTAGATCTATCTATCTATCTATCTATCTATCTATCTATCTATCTTTCTATATCTCTCTAGATTTATCTATCTATCAATTCTACTCTGTCTATCAAACCTACTCTATTCATACACTCTATCTGTGTAGTATTCTCTCTCTAAATATTTATCTAGGACTATCTAACTGTATCTGTTAACCAGTCTATTTATATTTATTAATCTACCTGTATTTGTCTATCTATATATCTATATATCTCTCTATCTATCTATCTATCTATCTATCTATCTATCTATCTATCTATCTATCTATCTATCTATCTATCTATCTGTCTATCTATCTATCTACATCTATCTATTTATCTATCAATCTATCTATCTATCTATCTATCTATCTATCTATCTGTCTATCTATCTATCTATCTATCTATCTATCTATCTATCTATCTATCTGTCCATTTGTCTACATACATGTAGGGGCCTACATGTAATATCTAATAGATGTCATCCCAGCCAATGCAACTCGAATGTAAACTTCAATTTTATCCCTCATCTGGCCAATAGAGTATTCATTAAATTGTAGTGGTAGATAATATTGGTATATCATTTCACTGCTTGAAATATACAGTAATTGATGTATATTAAAATGTATATTAAAATTTATGATGTTAGAAAAAGGTCAATCCAACTATTTTATCGTAAAACCATTCAAAAAATTTAAGGTATAGTTACTGGCTTCTGTGCTGTTTCACTTGCAGAGAGGTTTTGAATAATCAGTATTCATTTTAAAGGACTACTTGTTTCATTTTAGTTGAAATGTGATATATTGGCCTACATGCGCTTTCTCTCACTTTGTACAGGTATTTCACAAAGTGAAAAAATTTGTGGTTGTTTAGTTTGTGAAATTTGCAAAAATAAAACCACAACCAAATATTCAGCTTGTACAGTATGTAATGATGATTGCAAACCAAAAGTTCTAAAAAAAATACTGAAATGTAAACATTGAAAATACACATTGCATCTTCGTGTGTAATTTCTGGGAATTACAGTATCATGTCCAGAAAAAAATGTAATGTTAAATGAAAAATCATATATTTTGATGTGAGGTTTATTGATTTTGGAAGTAACCAAGATGAAACAGCATAAGATGGAAAGACTGAGGGTCTGGACTGGCCTGTAAAGTCAATGAACTTAGCTATGTTCAGGTATTGGATTAGGAATTGTGATGTACAATTTGACACAGAAACAAACATCATTGAAAGAGCAATATAATATCTAGGTTATGTTTTTATCATCCTGTTTGGTAAACATGATAATTTTAATGATTTCTCCAAAAATTAAATTATCCGTATGTCCAAGAACATTTAGGTTTACTGATGATATTCATGAAATTCTGTGGTATTCCAGATTCTATAAATTTGTTTCTGTGATAAAGTTACAAAATGAAAAAAAAAGCAAAGGACTTCAGTTTAGAGGTCGTTAACCACAAGGCATGCCCATTGCCCCACACCCCTCCCTCTCCCATCCTCCCAAAATGTTCCACATTAATTCCTCATGCCCGGATCCCCACCCCCTCCCCCTCATCCCCCACCCTCGTCTTTGTCTTGGTGGTGATTGAAAACAAATCTTTCTAAAAAAAATAGAATACAAAGAAGTTTGCAATTCATTTATTTTTTCTTCTTATTTCACTTCATCAGTGGGCCCTTTGGGTGTTGCATGATAAGATTGCCCACCAATAAATACCTCCAGGCTATGTCGCCAGTATCATGATCCTGGCATGAGACAAATCGTGGAAAAACTTAAAAAACGGCAAAAATGAGAAACGACGACGGGCCATACGTGATTGATTTGTGTCTGTGCAGAAGACAATACCATTATATGAATCAGGTGGAGCTGGCCTGCGAATAGTCGTGGCAACCTTCCTCTCGGCTTCGTTGCGACTTGTCTTCGAAATTAAACGAGAGAAAAAAAAATGGGGAAGAGAATTAAAAAATGGGATAAAAGGAATTTCATAATTTGAAACAAGTCTTGCCTGGAGGCGTGTCATATCAGATGGAAGGGAACTTGTGGTGACTAGTCTTCTGCTCAGGCTTTGTTTTTAATTCTTGTTGTACATGTATAAATTCTATCGACTGTCATGAAACATGAAATGTAGAGATTCACTTTCTGTTTAGAGTGCTTTGTATGTTGATGTATTCAGAACTTTATTTCACTAATTAAAATTTATGAATAGTAGAATTAAATTTGTATTCAGGATGAGGTGTACATATAAATTCTCTTCAATGTTTTTGTGTCTTTCATGAAAAAGATGTATTATGTAGCTGTACTAATTTAAAACACGGAAACAAGTTTGAAGGAATATATTTATTCAAGTTGTGTTATTTCTTGCATATTTTTTCCAGACACGTCACAAGTTCCAGGGATAGACAAGATCACACAGGGGTGGAGTGGAAATTCACATTATTTAAAAGGTTAGTACTTAATATCAAATTTGTTGAAAATGGTGGAAAGTATTATGGATTATGTGTTGCCATTTCATTTTGTATCATTGCTTAGAAAATGCAAAATAATATGTCAATGCAGCCCAGCCAATTTTACAGCAAATTCTACTTGCTATAAATTAGGTCTGTATCTGCCCCCTTGAAATGTAACCAAAAAGGTGCAGCTTTACATCCAACAGGTGATTTTGCACCCTTCGTTGTTCTAATGGAGTGCAAACTTTTCTGCCCTTTTCATAGTTTGTGTACTTGCTTCTCTTATATAAAACTGATTTTTTTGGTGCAAATTTTTACTCTTTATTTATACAGTACAATATGTGCACGCCAAATGGTGAGCAGTGCCTATTGTTACATAGGGTACAAAGTTGTGCCCTTGATTGCAGGTTATCATTTGTACAGCTTTAGAAATCAAATATGTAGCCCAACGATATGTATCATATTAAAAATTTGTCAGATAGACCAAACTGTACACTGGCTTTCATCTGAGTGGAAGAAAACTGATGCATGTAGGGAATTCACATTCTAAAATTAGTGTACAGATGTCAGGGTTCTGTCAGTTTGCCTCTTTAAAGACGCTATATAAAACTGTGGAAGACGCGTTTAAAAAATTGTCGAACTTTGCTATCTGACATATCTGACAGTGTTTGAATGGACAAATAACACCTTAGAACACAAAAGTTTGGACAGTAATGCTGTCACTGTATAGTGACCTCAATGTTAAATTGGGGTCAAGGTCACATACATGTAAGTAGGTCAAAGGTCAAAGGTCAAATGTTAAGATACTAGGGCGTTTTTTCTGTGGGTACCATAGAGAATTTGCGAGACCTCAGGTGAGCGTCGTGCCCCCCGGGGCTCTTGTTAGTTTTTAAAGCACTTACTGATCGTTTTAAACTGCAATTTTTTCAGGGCTTCATTTTTAGACCATGTCAGAGACACTGGTAGGATGGGGAAATCATGCAGTACACTCAGATTTTTTAAACTGGAAACACTGTTATACAGTGCCTTTAAGTGACAAATAACAAACCAATGATTACAACACCAGGCGTTGGGGACAAGTCCTAGCTTGATAAGATGGAGATCCTCTCTAGGGGCTCTAGTTTGACATACCTGGATATGGCAGGCCAGGCAGGTATGAGGTAGTGTTGTGATCTCGAGGTCTTGGTCTTGGTCTCAGTCTCTGTCTTGGTCTTGAGACCAAATTTTGGAGGTCTCTGTCTCGAAACTCAAAGTCTCAGTATCGGTCTGGGAGGTGCAAGTCTCGGTCTCAACACTCAAGGGTCTTGGTCTCGCTCGGTCTTGGAACAAATGGGCAGGGTCTTGGTCTCTCTTGGTCTCAGTCTTGAAATTGGTCCAGAAATCGAGACCAAGGCCACAACACTGGGTATGGGGTGGATAGAGGTGTTTTTGATGCTGGGCTTGGTAGTTTGATAGCAGTTTCCAGTTTTGCCCCTCCAACCCCACCCCCCCCCCCCACCCCACACACACACAAACACTCCAGGTATCAACACTACCACTGCATATCTGAAATATTAAGAAAAATATGAGTTGCTGACAGGTCGTTTGCTAATCACAAGCCTCCTCAGCTAAAGTAATTTGAGGATATATTTGCTCTGCAGTGGATTGATGTCGTTCAGTCAGTGAAAAAAAATCAAGTTTATAATTGAGCGATGGAAACCATTTATTTCACCAAGTAACTCTGAATTACCATTTACTACAGTGCTGGAAACCTGGCAAGTTAACTCACCATGTCTCAAAAGGATTAAACATGTGAAACTAACAATATTTTGAAACACCACTAAAATTACAGTCCATTTTTGCCAAAAGCACTGAGAGGGTTAACAAATATGAACAAATATTCACACTTTGTACTAGCTAGAGTAGATGTAGAAGTACTGCCACTTCTGTCATGTGTCACTGTAACTTTGATATTATGAGGTCATACCAAGGAGTTGTGTGTGTGTGTGTGTGTGCGTGTGTGTGTGTGTGTGCGTGCGTGTGTGCGTGTGTGTGTGTGTGTGTGTGTGTGTGTGTGTGTGTGTGTGTGTGTGTGTGTGTGTGTGTGTGTGTGTGTGTGTGTGTGTGTGTGTGTGTTGGGTGTAGGGGTGGGGTGAGGGGTAGCATCTTGATCAAGCACTACTATCAATTGGTGCATAGGTATACCAATAGATAATAGTCAAAACATTCCTCTCACATTTTTGAAAATAGCATTTTCCAGGCTTCACAAGTTACATTTGATTAACGTTGATTTTAGAACAAAGGTTACAGTGAAAATTTCATGAAAATGGGGAAAATTCCACCAGCTGCTACCACCCCAACTATGTTTTCTCTGTAGATATTCAAAGAAATCAATCAGAATATTCCATCTACGTGGAATAGCAATTCGAATTGATTTTAAATTTATGTAAACAAAAATATATCTCCAAAACCATATTATCCATAGAGGACTAAGTACACAATATCTCAGTCTGTGGTCTATGGAGAATGCATGTTTGGATCAAAAATGAAAAAAGTGCAGAATTTCTGTCTTCTTGACGTGACTTCGGTCCTAATAATTGAAAGCGCTACCGAAATTCCAGAAGTCGGGAGTCCGTCAGCAAGCTGTAGTAGTAGTCTTGCCGTTCGCGACTGACTGGCATTTATCAGTCCCTTCTGAGGTGGCCTGCTGATGGCTGCAACAGCTGTAGCCACTTTTGGCGAGGTGCGCTGAGATCCCCCCCCCCCCCACCCACCATACCAATCCCCCAAGAAGTCCCTGGCAGTGTTTACCAAGACGGCATGACAATGTTTGGGCTCCTTGGGACTTGCAGGGACGTCTTTTCCTCCTCCTCCCCGTCTGTCTTTCTTCTCTCCCCTGGTCTTGATTAAAAACAGATGGAGCCTCTGCAGCACAAATGCTTTCCCTTCACACCTTTGCCCTTGCTAATATGAAACACCTAGAGACTTACCTAGACTCCAGAACCAGTCTTTTGTGTCTAGAGATTATGTTCCTGATTTACAGTCTACAGGTCACACGCTTCCTGGAGAATCCCATTGAAACCTATGTTAAATAGATCAACTTCCAAAATGTGTCATTAATTAACCAAAATATATACCTTTTTCTAAACCGCATGAGATGAAAGAACTGATTATTAGTTTGTAAATATGATCATGATTTGTGATGTTTTCCAGCTCTAAAATAGTCAAGAGTCTCAATATATGATGACTAACTTCATATTTTCTCTACTTATAGAAACCTGAATTCTCCAATTTGTTCATAAGCTGCAGAAGTCCTCAAAAGTAAATTTCCAATCTATCAAAAATTTTTTTTTGATTATACGTTAAGCATGTTACTTAAAAAATCATTTGAATAAATGCTTGGAGGTGTTGAGAACAATAGGCCTACATGTATATGCAAGTGCGACCAAATGACCAATAACAGTAAATCATTTTCCATTACTGATATATTTTGCCATGTACAGTATCTTTCAAACTTACAAACATGCTGTAAAAGCAATCGGGTTTGTGGTGTGTTTAATTACCCTGCTATATCATTTGACTGCCATGCTAAACATTTTTCTTGCCCAGGCAAGTTATGAGTTGCCTTTATGATGTCAAGCACAAATGGTGTTCCAAGAAGAGAGTACAACTCAATAATCTGTCTTCACTAAAGTTTAAAGCAAAGTTTAGTTTTGGTCGATCACATTTTCTTTGTCAATCTTTCACAAAGTATTCTTTTGTCACCCCAGACATCAGAAAATAACATCAAATCTACTGAAAACTGTTTGAAGTGACAAATTATGACTTTTGAATTTAAAGGAGAGCATCTAGCGGTTTACCTATGGAAATCTCCCTCCCCCCCCTCCCCCCCCCCCCCCCCCCCGCCAGAGAATCCAGCCGAGAATTTACATTTCGAGTAATTTCTAAAAAAATGGGAAAGTTTCAGAGCAAGTAATTTTCAGCACATTGATAAATCCATATAGGTGTATCTAAAAAACATAATTGCAAAGAATTTCATTTTTTTATCATTTACAAAACTAAATTGTGGGTTTAAATTTGACTGTTAAGTGAGTCTATCTATCTGGGGTGTCTCTGACATCTAATCATATTGACTTTTGAACATGAGTTGAGAGAAGAAATACACTTGGTTGCATTGATCAAAAAGAAGAAAGACAGAAAGGGAAAGGCTACATTTTTTTTATCCACTTGCAGCCATTCTGCCAGCACCCATGCCATGCCCAGGCAAACCGGTGTCTTTGACATCAACAGGAGAACACAGACAGCTTCCAGAACTCAATTTGTTTTCTGATAATAAAGCAACCAGCCAGTTGTCAAAATAGTTTCTGTCTGGTTAACGTGGAGAAGAGACATTGCTACAGAAAAACCTCTCAAAAATCCTCCCCGGAACAAAAGACAGGACAGGGAGCGAATCGTAGTGGGTACTGAGCGGAGAGGGTTCGGGGAGAGAGATGAGATGAGATGCGGGGAGGACCCGTGACAAGCCAGCGGAGCGTGGGAATTCCGTACTTCGGGGGCCCTGCCCGAAATTTCAATCAGTTTATGCTCAAATTTCAATCATGCAATAGTGCAATGCCAGATACCACATTGGGGACATGTTGTCAAGTCACATTGCGACCGGTAGATCGGTATTCCAGGCACTGGGGGGGAAGTGCGTAAACACGACATAAGGTTAACAGTCCTAGCAGACGGGCGTGCTGCATTTAAAGGGACATTCATTGCTTGGCATAATAAGTGATGAACAACTGACGTGACCAAGAAGTTTGGTATAATGTGAGAAATGATTTTCTCAGATGGAGTATCATGAACAATCAATATTACATGCTCCGAAACACTTTCAAATTTGTAAATCATACTGAAAGGAAGATGTCAGGTGGAGGGCACCCTGTAAATTTTTGCCATATATTGTGATATATCAGTTCTCCAGTTAGAATAATTGAAATGACCATGCTATATTTTGAATGTTATATATTTGCATTTTACTCTTTGTTATTGAATTACATTTCATTGTACAACAACAAACCAAAAAGAAAATCAGAATATTGCTCATTGCAGATTTCCATACAGAATTGAGATTAAAGATAAGGTCAAGAATTTGTTGTAACAAGAAAATCTTTAATTTGTGCATTCTGTCGACAGAAATAGATACGAGTTAAAAATGCTTTCAGTAGCTTAGAGACTTACTTCAATATTTGAAATCTTCACTATTTGGGTAAGATGGTAATTAGAGGGTTAATGCAGTGATCAATTTGTTTTCAATGTCATTTGATTGTATATCAGTGTGAACCCTTGACAATGGCACTAAGGAACAAGGATAAAGCCTTGAACTCCTTCTGAATGACCTTGCATTCAACAACCCTGTGTGTAAGTTTGACAGATTTTGCTAGCCCCCCCCCCCCCCCCCCCCCACGCCACCACCACCCAACTTTTCCATTGCAAAACTTTGTTTCACTCACACCCCAAAAACAAAGTAGAAAAACAGGAGAGTAAAAGGATGTTTTATGGTTATCCAAGCAGGACGAGTAAAACGTCTAACAAAACTATCTGGCTACCATTTTGTTTTTGTACAATGTCAAGTACAATGTATTTTGATTACTTTAATTTAGCTCATGAGTTCTCAGTCGAGGTCCACTTAAAGTAATAGGCTAACATTGTGGAGATTCAATTTAAAAATTGTAAAACTATTGATATCTGAGATGCATAGTAGTGTTTAAATGATCCAATAAACACCCTAGAATACAAAAGTTTGGAAAGTTATGCTGCCACTGGTAAGATATAAACAATCTCCATTCCGGTGGAGGATGAAATAGCTTAGATCTACACAAAGTAAGTCTATGTGAGGAAATGGGCAAGTGAATCCGGTCAACTTGAGTGCTTGTAGATTTTTCACTTTTTTAAAGCACTGAATCATCATTTTGAAATACAATTTTTTCAGGACTTCATTTGTCTACCTTATCAAAGACTCTTAGAGCATGGAGGATTCTGTAGCTCACATTTTTTTAAACTGGTCATTGATAGTTTGTGGCTTTAAACTTGGGCTGTTAATTCCTGACTTGACTCCAACACAGAAAGACCATTTTGGAAAAGGCATGTTCAGTGAAAGATGTTAAACTCTCAGTGCCCTCCAATCCAATCCCATTGTTCACCTAAATCAGGGTTCCCAGCCCATCAGGGAAAATTATTTTACTTTTTTCCAGTCAGGGAAAAGTCAGGGAATCGATAAAAATGCCTCAAATCAGGGAAAAGTCAGGGAATTTTGATTAGCCCCAAAATCGAAAGTAGTCGGTCAGACTATGTTATATTTTGTTACATATCAAAACAATATCCATTGGATATAGAAAACATAGAAAACATGTGAAACTGGAAATGAGTTGAAATAATTATCATGGAATTTTAGACTTCATCAGGGTAAAAATCAGGGAAAAATCAGGGAATATTGTTTTCTTGAAATGCTGGGAACCCTGTAAATTAACACAAACACCAAACTATGCACAGGATTGTCCTATCATGTGTAACAATTTTTTTTCTTGTATTCAAATGAGATAAAACATAGATTGGCAAAGAATTTACAGCAGATGTAAAACATATATGTACAAACTGCACGCTATTATTAACCAATTAATTATTTGAATGGGTCATCCTGTACATTCAAGGATAACAATGTGAAAAACCTGCAAACACCTGCATGTTTCAGTACTTTATATTTGATTTATTTACTTTTTTGTCTGGGATGTGTGTTATATGTAGTGAGCAGATGGTTACATATGTATGTGTCTGGGCCATTTAATATATGACTAATAACAATTGTTGAGATCTTTATTTGATCATACGATTGGATCTGTCCTTCGCATGGTAATGAAGTGAATAAATTGCTGTCTCATACTTAAATAATGTGTTGATGTTTATATCACAGTTTGTTAATTTTATATAGATCAATTTGGTTTCAGAAACATTCTAATAGTCTGCCGCGTATAGAGTGTAACAGCAAATGATGCGATAGTTCATGTTTGCAGCTGTCTTGGAACATTACGAATTGCGTAAATTAAAATAATCATCTGTTGTCATGATCTTGGATGACTCCCAGATATGGTGGACAAGTTCTTCTGACTGACTTGTCCATCATAACTGTAACTGAAAAATAAAGCAAGCTATTTGAACTTAAAGTAATAGTTTTTCACTGTTGTTCAGACATAGGTTCATGAGTGAAGTATGAATAATTATCAACAAAGTTTGGTTAGTTATTTCAAGAATGCCCCTTTCCACCTCCCTGATTAAATAAAATTTCTCATGTTGATTTTACTAGATTTGTATTCCAAAGGGAACTTCAAAATAGCTTCAAATTAAAAAGTTGTTGGCTTTACATGTATGTGGATAATGACATGAAAATGTTTGTGGGCTGGGTTAAGAAAATATAAATTTGACTGGAAAAAAATTGGGAATGAGAGCTCACTTTGAAAATGAAAGGTGGTCATCTGTGAGTTTGTATACAGTATAGCCTGTAAAGCAGATGGAGAAATTGAAATGACTGGTATGAAATATTCTCTTCCTTATCCCTTGAGCAGATGTGGAGTAGAGAGAACATACATTTAGGAAATTAGAATAAACTTTATAATCAAATTATCTATCAACTACCTCCTTACCGTACCTGGTGGCATGTCTTCGCGGAATGCAGAGGCCAACAAACTTAAGAATTCCAACAAAAGCCAAGATTGTGATAATATCTGAAATATGTCTATAATCTTGACCGAATTTATTTGTGTAATCCGATCTAAATATTGTACAGATGTGACAGATTAAGGTCTGAAACAGAAGCAATGCATTTCAGACCTGGTTTTCAAATTGACACCAAATGCATGGTCATGAGCCGAGGTCAAATGTTAGATTACTTGGTCTGTGGTCAATTTGCAGAAATAGGGCCATGTCCCATGCTGATTTCATAATGTCAAGAATGGTAAGTGGGACATTTAATTTGATCCATGGCCTGTAATTGTTGGGGAAGTACAATAACTTCCTGCGCTCTTTTGATAGTTTATTGTAGGTTTTGTACTTAAAAACTAACACATTGAATTGATTTAGATTAATGTGTTTGAAGATCGTTATGCTCATTTATCAAATGTGAAATTATTCAATTGTTAGTTTTAAATTTCATGTAACCTGCATACACCACTGAAACCCCATCTCACAAAACAACTAATCATTTAATCATTCAATCAGTCAGTCAATTAATCAATCAATCATTCAATCAATCAATCAATCAATCAATCAATCAATCAATCAATCAATCAATCAATCAATCAATCAATCAGTCAGTCAATTACGGTTTTCATGTGTTTCTTAGATGTGATTTGCCCCCTTCCAATATGTTTGCTTGTGATTTTCTGCTCAGAAGTCAATGCATTTTACCAACAAATTTACATCACTTAGAAAATCATCATGGGTATTCCATCACATAAGCCTATGTTTATACTCTCTGCAAAAGAAATTGGAAAAAAGTAGAAAAATTTAAGAAAGTAAATAAATAGATGATAAAAGTGTCTGAATAAATAATTAATAGGCAAACATTTTAATACAAAATGAATATAACTACATATAAATTATATGACTAAATAGATAACAATGTTGAATTATCTGTAGAACTGTTTTGATGGATGGACCTGATATTATCTGTGAGTATTCATGTAGGCCGTATATTAATTTAATACCATTCTGCCATTTGATACTAGAGTGCATAGGTATCTTACGCTTATACCAATCTCATACGCAGGGGCGGATCGGGGTGGGGCAGGCTCCCCTTTTAGTCTTGAATAAAAAAAACACACAGATCTTCAGCCAAACAACGGCCCTGCCCCCCCCACCCCCCATCCCCGTTTTTGGAATTTCTGGATCCGCCCCTGCAAGTGTAACCTTTAAAAGCAACCATGTTTTGTCAAGAATTGTCATCTCTTTTCTTTTATCCTAAACTGGATTCTGTGTTGGAGAATCCAATCAACTTTTTGGCATATTGTAAAGAAATATCAAAACATGATTGATGACGAGGCACAATTAGCCTCAGACGTGACCCATCTTTGCTCCTGCCTCCTTCCATGTTCATCGCCTTCTTTGTAGAACCCATGGATGATGGTTCCCTTCAAAAATTCTGCTGATAAATGAGGGAGAGTAGGTTATTTAACCCGGTGGCTGACAGTGATGAAGTAATTCCACTGACACCTGTTTCTTGTTACAGAGGTGTAAGATGATCCTAACCCCTTCTGTGTGCTGGCACCTTCATGGAATGCACAATTTCACTTTGCGGCGCACCTCGGGGAGGCTGCCTGAGTTTCTTGATGTTAGACTTGTGATACCAGTCAAACGTGTGCGCATTATATAGGTGTGTGTATGTGTGTGTGTGTTTGTCAGCTCTCCCCATTTGGGATGTAAGTATGATAGACCAAAATGTTCCAAAGAGGGGAATGGTTTACAATTTCTTACCTAGTGCAAATGATTGAAAATTTTAATAAGCAATCATATGGCTGTGTCATTTTTTTTTTGGTCATATTACTGTGCAGAAAAATCATCCCTGATTGCATATTGAAAATCACGTACAAAATTTAACACACATCGATGTCTTTGGTTGGGATGGAGTGTGCAATTTTCAGGGCAGAAGTAGAATTATTACAATTAATACGATATTTCATGTTTTGGGTATATTTTACATTTTTACTTAACTTATTTTATTTAGTGTAAAGCCTCAATTGTTCCGCAATACGGAAAACGGAGAAAAATCATGGAAATAGGAAGTGTAACACGGAAAATGGGAAATCATGAAATGCTGAAGTAATAACCTTAAAATTTGTAGTAAATCCTAAAATAAACAAATATTAAAATGTCTACAATCATTCTTTAACTAAATAATACCACTACCAAGCATTAGAGTAATTTTAATGACCGTAACAAACCCCTGTACTGGTCCTGGTCCCTCTGCCGGCCGTATTTCTTACTAATTATGGCTGCTCCATTTCACTGAGGCCATGTTGTAATCATACAAGTATTACTATTAGGTAATATATGGTGTTTCATACATGATTTTGAGTAACACAGAAAATCATGGAACATTTGAAAAGCGGAATTTTGACTTTGTAAAACAGAAAAATGGAGGCCTTAATTTAGTTATGTGAGGCGAAACTGAGGGATGGAGAGCTCTTTCCTCTCTGATAACTTGTACAACAGTAAATTGAATGCATTCATTGGAGGAATATTGGTTTACATGTGGTCAATTACTGCTAATACTATTAGATAAAGTATACAGTAAAACGTTTAAAGGAAATGCACACGACATTCATGTGGGGACAATAATTAATATTATAAAGTAATCAAGTAGCTAGAGTGTTAGCTTGTTTCAAGTTCCTACTCTCAAACTGTGTTTTCAACAAAATTCTGTGGTAATCTCAAGATTGAAAACTTCTGCAATTGTGTTGACTATTTCTTTCATATATGTCTTTCAACAAATGGGGCAACAGAAATCATCAGATCCCCAAAAATTGCTGGCGAGTGGAAAAATGTGCCTGGGCAATAAAAGAATGTTAATATTTCATTTATCCCGGACAGAAAATGGAAATGGTTTCTGTTTATCAGGAAACAATTTTTGGCCATTTATCAAGTTGTCTTGTGCCTGTGGAATCTAAAGCCACTCTCTCTCCCCTGATGGACAACCTTAGTTGACCCCACACACATGGAACAGTTTAGATCTCAGTGGCATTAAACAAGGTTACAAACAAGCTGCCCATGTTTCTTGTCACAATTTAGTTGTCAGGTGGCCCACCCTTAGGAGATACATGCTGCTTGGGAGGCATAGCCATACCAAGGAGACAATGGGGTTTTTAGATTTTCATCCGCGACGCAGAATCTTCTGATGCGGCCTCACTGCTCATGTGCGAGATAGCTTAACTCGGTTGATCCTACATTGTCTTTCATTTCACAACCGTTCTCAGCCAATTTTATGTCTTCACCAAATGGGCACTGCGGCAAGTTTGATTGAGTGCAATTCTGTGCTGCGATTGCGTAGAACCAGGGATGTTCGATTGCGCATCCCGGGCGAATGCTAACGCATGCTGCTGAACATAACGCTAACACGCATGCATGCGCATTTGAACGTCCCTGGAAGAAATTTGTACCAGCCCCGTCGTAACAAGAAATCTAAAAGTAAGACAGTTCACGACACGGGGAAAGAAGAAGGTTGTGTGAAAGGAGAGAAGATTCCGTGTCATGTGCTACTTCGCAAAATCTAAAACTCCCTAATGGTAGCTGGGATGGAGATATGCACAGGAGGAGTTTTAGTAATAAATTGATAAATTTAGCATTTTACACAGACAATTTCAACTTTCAAATACCTGTTACTTTTTTGCACATGAAGGAGAAAAGTGTTGTCTTTACAAAAATTGAAAAAAAAAATGCCCTTTTGGTGTAACTTCAAGTAGGAAATTATTTACAGTCAATATCAACAGACATTAAAGTTGCGTTCACAAAGGCAGTTATTACCAGGCATATCTTTGTCGGGTATATGTCCGACGTAATAAAAAAAAACCATTGATCCACCAACGCGTCCACACGTGTTGGTATTAACACTTATACCCGACAAAACTTATGCCCGACACGTTATAACCGGTAATAGCAGACAGGAAATGACGTAGTCAAGGTGCTATCGGGTCGTAACCTCTGATCCAAATTGCGTGAAATGTGAATTGGTAAACAATGAAGTTGTCTTCGCAAAGAGTAATTGCCCTTTTCAGGTCGGAATTATGTCCGACAACAGTCCACACGTATTTTGTTATTACCGGGTATAACTTATTACCGGACTTATATCTGGTCTTCTTCGGATATAAATCGTCGGGTATAAATCGCGCTATATCCGATAGAGTTATGCCCGACAATCGTTCATACAGCATCTTTATATCCGACGCTATTACCGACATAAGTTATGCCCGGTCACAAGCAACTTATGTCCGATCGTGTGGACATGGCTTATAGAACATATGTTTTTTTTTCCATTTCACCAAAATTCTGTGTTCAAATGTCAAGTTGACACTGACAGGGAAATGTCTATTAAAACATATCAGTTTTGTGAGTGATTTAGTTAGGGCTGTTTCCTTAATATGCATAAAGTGTAATAACAAATCAAAGTACTGTCATACATTTTATTTGTACATGTATATATAGCACTTATTAAGAGAGTACTGTAAGTTAGATTCAAAGGTAAATGATATCAAAGATTATGATTTGCCGTCTTGATGGACTGTCAAGCCCTGTACTGTACTATGCATTCTGTTCTGTAGGGGTGAAATGGTTTCCTGCTCTCCCATCGTAGAAGTGCAAAACTGATGTCTTGCTGCTGAAAAACAAGTGTGGTGCTTCAGTTGATCTTGGCAGGGTAATTATATTATTCGGAGATTAGGAAAGTCTGTCAACATTTTGATAGGAGATGTAATAAAATCCGTCGTCCGTGACAGCACAAAACAACCAGGGTAGCCCCCATAAATATTCAAGCCTGCTGAAAACTGTCCTCCAAACATTTGAAGATAGGAAAGGAATTGGTTTGATGCTTTATTATACAGTCAAAATACTGACCTTCCTTTGAATTTTTGATTTTTTTTCTTTCTGTTTAATATTTGTTGCTGCTGTTGTTGCAAAAATTTATCAGAATTAAAGCTCTCATACTATTACTAGTAAAAGATTCTTTTTCTTTTACTGTGTAACGTGAATGCTAACTTTTGATATTGTTGCCTGTAATACCCTGTCATGGGAAGCTTATCATACGCAATACCCTTTTTATCATCATACATCATGACTATCTTCCAGACTTGTCACAGTTGGTTCTGTTGGGGAAGTTTATGTCCACTTTGTTATAAAAGTGCAGGGCTGTTGTTCAGAATAATTTGCAAACAAGTGAAGTTAAAGGTAATTAAAAGAATGCTGAAGATCTAGCTGCCCCACCCCAAAAAAAGCTTATGCCTCTGGGCTGTGGAGTAGCATAGCCAGGATTTTGTTAGGTGGGAGGTGGGGCCGGGGGGGGGGGGGGGTTGGCTTGATCTAGCTACTGTACCTCTGTTGGCAACAATTTTAAGAGCAAAATAAATATTTAGTAAGCATAGTAAACTAAGACCAGTTGGATTTTATAAGATCTGGTAGCCAGACTGTACCTCAATCCTTGTCATGTGACAAAAGTTGTCTACTGTCAGTAGTCTGAAGAAATCATATTTTTCGAAACCATTTACTGTCTAGAGGCCTACCGGTACATCTGTAGAATAAGCCTACATGTTTAGAAGTTGAACTTAGAATCACTTCTTTTTTTCATTAAAGGCATTGTTTAACTTTACTTCCAATTTTAAAAATAAAATAAAAAAATAAAAATGAGCTGCATGGCCTTATATGCAATCAGTTTCTCAGTTGTGTAAAAAGAAGCCATGAAAATTTTTTTTTTGCACCTCTAACTCATAAGATGGGTATAAAAAAGTGAAAAATCTGTTATGAGTGTCCATTTTAACCATACACTTTTTCTGTATCTTTGTAATTCTTGGCTGGTCATTTATGCATTTAAAAGTCATTTTACTACCCAGATGTCATAGTTCTACTTTAAAATTGAGTGTAGGCCTGCACAATATTGTCTTTAACACAATGGAATAAATATCAAAAGATATATCATCTTCACATGACATTAATTTCATATCCATGCTATGACCTTTTGATCTTGCAATTGAATTCCCTTAACTTCACTCAAACTCTTTGGCATGTGGGATTATCTTTAAACTTTTGCCCTTGCAAGTTGCATAATGTGATATCATTTTGATTTTGGCATGACTATTTCTTACATTGCTCCTGACAAAACAGCATCTGGAAATTATGTAGAAGCAGACTAGGTGGGATTTTGTTTGTCTCCCTGATTTTTTTGGACTGGAAAATTTCTTATTCAATTTCTGGAAAGGTTTATTTCTAAGGGACTTGTTGAGTGCTTTTGGAAGCAGACTGGGTCGTACTTTGAAAAGTGTACACCCAGTGGCGTAGCTAGGATTTTTTCGAGCCGGGGGGGGGGGGGGGGTCACGTGGGGGGGGCCTTGGACGAGTTTTGTAGGGTAGGCGACCGAAAGTCCTAGGGTCCAAAATTTGACATTTTCGGCTTGAAAATGTGTGTTTTGAGCACCGATTTTTGATGAATGCATGCATAATTGACATGTTGTTGTTGTTGTGTGTGCAAAAGGTGTGGTAATCCTTGATTGGCATTATTTGGGGAGGGTCTGGGAGGGGGTTCCCCTCCCAAGTCGAGAAAATTTGAAATTTTCGCCTTGAAAATGTGTGTTTTTAGCGCCCTTTTTTGATGAGAGCATAATTGACTTTTTGATTGACATTGTTTATAGGTTATGGCAATTGTTTGATTGGTGATCATTTGGGAGGGAATTCCCCTCCCAGGGAGAGAAAATTTGACATTTTCCCTTGAAAATGTGTGTGTTGAGCACCCATTTTTGATGAATGCATGTATAATTGACATCTTTTTTT
>JZLH01S0145622.1:0-10663 GCA_001188425.1 Eucidaris tribuloides | reverse complement strand
TGTGTGGGTATTGTGCAGATCTGCGTGTGCTGTGTGCGCATGTGTATGCTTCTTTTGAGGCCCCCACTTGATTAAATTGATGCATTGTAATTTACAGTCAAGGAAAATTTCGGTTCCAAAAGGTACTACATCCAGTTTAGGTTCCAAAAGGTACTACATCCACCAAAATAAAAATTTGATTAATTCATTATAAATAAATCCTTGGACTTAGAGTTTTTTTTTTTTGAAGAGTGGTGTTACTTTTGTATCATACAGTAGTACAATCAGGGAAAATATTATTGGAAACTGAGATTGCTAAATATGTCAATTAAAATATCGCGTTTTTCTCAGAACTTGAATTTATGGATGTAGTACCTTTTGCAATCGAACTCTTCATATACCTTTGTATTTGTCTGCTTATTTATTTATTCATCTCTGTGACCTATCACCAAATTGCAGAAAAAGGTTATGTCCCCGTAAGTTTCTTCATATTTCAAAACAACAAGTTGTTTCAGAGTCGAGAACGACCACTGGCCATTACATCCCGGGTTATTTCTGCCACGCTGGAAGGAGTCGACGTTGAAGGATTACCGCGTGGCCGTGAGGTTGAGATGGCATTCTATACACAACATGTAAGAATTCATCCTTGAACTATATAAGAGCAGTGATGGATACCAGTGGGCTGTTTCATAAAGCTGTTCGTGAGTTATACATGACTACAAGAATGACTTGAAATATAGGAAACCAAATGTGATTTTCAAACTATCGAAATCACACGTGCTAATGTTCAGATATGCAAACATAGACCATTTAACAAGCATTCAAACACTTTAATTTTGGGCAAAATATAATTGACTTTAAGCCTGTTTCTTGAAATAACATGAAAAAAAAAACGTTTGCCATTTTACTTGGCACTTCATATTTCAGTCGTTCGTGAAGTCAAGCGTTTACTTTACGAACAGCTTTATGAAACAGGCCCAAGATTTGACGCAGTGGACATATACGTGGGTCATCCTCCCTCTCGTCCCTACAAAAAGTGAAGGGGGAGTACAAATGGAGGAATGTGGGAAATGGCAGGAAACAACCAAAAATAACATTCCTTGCGTTCGAGAGATAAATCTCACACTGCACTTGGAGTGTATAGTACCCGGGGGGGGGGGGAGTACTTGCCTAGTAAGGTAAACTGGAGTGTGCCGCTCTAATAGGTGACATTTTCGCAAAAAAATCCTTAAACATGGGTATGGTTTTGGGGAAAAAAAATTCTTAAACATGGGTCATAATTTTGAAATTTTACGATTTACACTAGATATTTTCGCCTATTTCATCGCTAAAATGCACAGAAATGCCGTTTTTCTTAATAAAAACCTTGATAATAGGTACAATTTTCCGCCAAAATGACCCTTAAAAAAGGGTCGGGTTTTTCGACTTCAGCGGCACACCCCCGTCGGAACCAAATCTGAGTACCCCCCACCCCCGGGGTAAAGTACCTCCAAATCCCCATAATTATGACCCTGCATTACCCATTGATTAGTAATACATCACTGTTTTTTTTTTTCTGCGCTCGCTGAGTTGATCACGGGGATATCAAAACGTATCACGATAATTTAGCGGAAAATAACACATTTTTAAGATTGTAAGTCAAAATTCTATTTGGTTAATGCAGTATAATTGAATTGCGTTAACAGTCGGTAAATATGCCTTACGCCTCTTCTTAGTTAACAAAAAAAATAATTATGTTGACATTACTGACAGTACACCACGTACTAAGTATGACGATCACATCATATTGATTTGTTTTATTGTGATTGTGGTTGCTGTTACACTCTTAAAAATTCCGGGTAAGTCTGAGTCGGAGAAAGAATCAGTTGGGGGCACACTTGGAAAAGGATCAATTTTAACCAAATTCTGGGTCAAGTTTGACCAAAATCCAAGTCAGTTTGACTCATATTTTGGTCAACCTTGACCCGGAATTTGGTTAAAATTGACCCTTTTCTGAGTGTGCCCCAACGGATTTCTTTTCCGAGTCAGTCTGACCCAGGATTTTTAAGAGTGTATTGTGTGTCAGTCTGTGTCCGCCTTCTACAAGAATGATGATGAACAATATTGGGCAGAACGTCGAGAGGCGATTTTACATCGTGGGTTTCACCTCATTGGTAAAAGACACAAGCTAACATTGTAAGGCTTCAGTTTAAAGAGAACACACAGTACTGGTTGATGATGGAAAATCTTTCATCAAAATTTCACATTTCATTAGTTTCCAGGTGAGAGTAAATTACATTTGCATTGTAATGTGGGACTAGTTCACTTCATATGCAATAAAAAGTTGAGGGATTGACAGTTTGAATACCCGACTGAGTCAACTCAGTTGCTGCAGTGTGAATGGCAAAGTCCCACATATTGACTTCTGTGTTAGTACTTTGTCAGCAGTGGGGATTTGTGTAGCAGATTTGTCAAAAATTAAGTGTTCTGTTGTTTTCAACTACTCTCTCCGTACTATAGTGACATTTTTTAGAATACCTTCTGTTCACGGAAGGTTTGAAAGCAGCTGATATCAAAATGATGTAATTCTCCAATTAAGTAATCAACCAGTTCTGTGTATTCTCTTTAAAGAAATATGCCAAACTTTTATGTCTGGGCTACATAGTAGTGCTTAAGTGGACAAATAAACAAAAGCAAAGAAGATTGCAAAGCTATTCTGCATTGGCAAGATATGCATGAATAAAAAATTACCACTGCGATGGATTATGAAATAGCCTAGATTTGTACAGGGTATGCTATGGGAGGAAATGGACCAGGTGAATCCATTCAACTTGAGTACTCATAGATTTACTTTTTTTAAACCACTATATAATCAATTTTGATATTCAAATTTTTCAGGGCTTCATTTTTAGACCGTATCAAATACACTTAGAGCATGAAGGATTATGTATTGTTATTATGTTTTTGTTTGACTGTGGTCATTGTTCACTAATTTGTGTTAAAAATGACTTTAGATGGTGTGATATTTAAAAAAAGAACGCACAGACACTTACGTGGGGTTGAATTTTATGTCACTTTTTTTTTTAACTCGCAGTGCGTAAGAACATGAGATTGTATTGTGTGGTTAAAACGTGTCTGTGTGCATTCATGTATTAAGAATAAATACTTCGCCATTGTTCATACAGGAGACAATTGACAGCAACATAGTTGCCAGCAGAGGTTGTGTTTTCTGGCAGAAAACCGTAAGTGGTGGTAGATGGTCAGAGGAAGGATGCCGAGGCAAACAGGGGCAAGACGGCAGGACGCTTTGTTTCTGTGACCACTTGACCAGCTTTGCAGTGTTGTTGGTAAGGATAACAGTTTTATATGAATGAAATGATCAGATTTCAACTGGTTCTCTATCAGACTTAAAGATAAGATTGAGTAATTGCAGAACAACATAATTTTAATATCAACTGTTTTCAAACCTTCTGTGAATAGATGGTATTCTGAAAATGTCACTATAGTGCAGAAGAGAGTAGATGAATACAACAGAACACTTTGTTTTGACAAATCCTCTATTTAAATCCCCGTTGCTGACAATGTACTAACAGAGATATCAATATGTGGGACAATATCAATTGTTGAAATTGCAACTGAGGGGTACTTAGATGGAAACTCACTTGATTAAACTGCCAACCTCACAACTGTTGGTTGCATTTGGAGTGAATTAGTCCCACATTATAATGAAACTGTAATATAATTTCACCTGGAAACCAATGAAATGTGGATTTTTGATGAAAGATTTTCCATCATCAACCAGTACTTTATATCCTCTATAATCAAGACTTAATTGTATTTCTTGATTCCGAGAACCGAAGCAAATTTAGTAGTGTTTTAGCAGTGTTACGCCGCATACACTGCCGCCGCGTTAACTTAGTGTACGCCATACTGGCCACTTTTTTTTCAAATTCGGTATTCAAGTGAATAATAATCCCATCTGAACATGCACCTATAAATTTTTGTGATGCTGCCCCCCCCCCCCAGTGGTTCGCCTTTTACAGGGTCAAGGCCACCCTGACCCAATTAACATTTTCAAAAATGCTTAGTTATGCAATAACTCGATTGATTTATTCAAACTCGCTAAGGAGATTTATGGGTGACCTTTGACGTTACCTATAACTTTCCGTGACGGCGCCCGCAGTGTTATGTCATGTTTCTTGTTGCTCTATAAGCCACAGTTCTCGTCGGATTTCATTCAAACTTGTTCTGGAGGTTTATGGGTGGTAATGCAAAGAAAAATAGTTTTCGGTGACTTTTGCAGGGTGTTATGTTACACAATTGTTTCTGAATTAAAATATTTCCTGCATTTTATTCCCTTTAATGTTTTACTTTCATCTCATGATATATTATGTCGTGTTTGATATAAATATAAAAAATGTATATATCTAACTGGTATAAGTGTTCTTAAATTGCACGTCCCATGAACACTCTGAATACAGGACGCTTCTGGCGATATTGACTCCTTTGCAATGGACATACTCAGTACTATTGGATGCGTCATCTCCATTGTCTGTCTGGTCATCACTATCATTACGTACTTGTGCATAAAGTAAGTAAATGTAACCAAATCTAAATTAGGATAACCTTAATTGAAGCAATTAAAGAACAGTAACATTATTGGGAGAAACAAAAAAAATACTTGAACAAAAACTGGTTGAAAGATTCCAAAGATACACCAGCTGAAGTGAATCTTCTGGCTGGAAAGATTTGTCTTGAAGTTGTTTAAGGAGAAACAAGAATGAACATAACACTTTATATCTCTCGAGGCCCGAGAGAAATTAATCCCATAGAAAGCTACACAATAAATTTGTCTGTCACAAGACATACTGATGGAAGTTATTCTAAACTGAGTCAACTTTTGACTACAATTGTTTTAAGTAGAATCGGTGCATGGCTTACTTGATTCTAGAATAGATTTACCCCAAGTAGATGACTACCCCCAATCATGCCATTTACATTTAAACTGAATAAAGGGAGTTGTGCGGAGACCACTATTGCCATTGAATGTGTAAAATCAAGTATTGTCAGAGTAAGGCTATATTTTGTTTTCGTTATTGTTGGACCACTTCAGCTTATTACTTTGAGACACAAAACAACATGCCAAAAGACGCATACATTACTGAAGCGTTCATCTCTGAAAGGTTTTAAATATAACGTGTGAATAACATAGATACCCTACCTTGCCAAAATTATTACAACATACGCTATAACGAATGCATTTTGAGTGGAAAGGTCTTTTTATAATAGTGTCCTAGTGAAGTTGGGAGGCGCTTTCTTCTTCGCTAGGTGTGGTCTTCTTTCCGACACCCGCTTCAAAATAACACATTGGCGTTTTTTTGTTTGTTGGAAGTCTTTCCAAACTATCAAAACTATTTCACTGGAAATATGAAACCGAATTACATGTTAGGGGACTGCTAGAGGAAAATAAACACCGGTCCACACCCATATGTGACCTGTCACCACGATACCCTGATAAAGTCGCACATCTTATCAAACATAAACATAGAAAGAAAAATACTTTGGGTGAGAATATAAATATTCAAACTTTTGCAACATGTGGAGGTCATACGACTTTTGAAATTTGAGGACGATTCACATTCAAGCTTTATACAATAATCACGATATTTGGCACTTTTCTTACTTTTGGGTTGTGCGACTTTATCAGGGTATCGTGGTGACGGGTCACATATAGGGAGCCAAAAATCGATGCAGAGTGTGTGAAATTGGGGACGTCTCTGAATTCCCTCCCACTTGTCTATTTCACTAAGCTACGGAAAATGCCAGAAATTTTGTCTGTCCTTAAGCATGTTTGCGATGGATGAGCATTGGCCACTCAACGCCGCCTTCAAAAAACGTAGAAATGATAAAGAAAACACAGACGACACGAGTGTGTACATGATCAAATGAAAATGCCCACTTTTGGGGTGATGACGGTGTGAAGGCCATTTAAAGAATTAAACGACTTAATAGAGTTACTTTTCAATGCCACTTCGATTTGTCGAGTACCTGTAATTATTCACCTAAATTCATAATTTGTCTCTTCGTGTTTCTAACAACAGAAAATTCCGCTCCAAACAGCCCAACCGCATCTTAATCAACCTGTGTATGGCTCTACTTTCTTTATACATCGTGTTCGTGATCGGCATCGATCGACGTACCCCAGAGAAAGGCTGCATCGTCATTGGGTTCCTCATACATTACTTCCTCCTAGCTTCCATCTTGTGGATGTTGGTAGAGGCTATCAATATGTATCTCAACTTTGTCGTGGTCCTTGGAACAAACATCGCACGATTTATGATCAAAGCTAGCCTCTTTGCTTGGGGTAGGTCAATGACAGCAAGGTCAGCGAAACGTATTTTCGGTGGGGTTGGGCAAAGCCAAAAAGGGGCACTTACATGTCAAAAGGGGCATTGCTCTCCTGCAGATATTTTCACCCCCAAAATACATTTTTTTTTCTTTGAGGGTGCTGTTTTTTTCCTGTGAATTATACTTTGGGCAAATCTTTTTTTGCATGTATTCCGCGAGCAAAAGGTTTTGGAAAAGTTTGATATTTCGAGTTGTTAAAGCTCGCTTTGTTGTCGATTCTAGCGCCATTAAAACTGTGGTTTTGTTTGCAGACAAATGAGACAATCAGATTTCATTACACGGATCCATTGGAAACAATCAGCAAGCACGTTTTGAAAGACTGAGATGACGGTGAAAACAAGTAGTTTCGCTATGAACAATATGAATAGATAATCTATTCAAGACATTTCCATATGCATTTTGTATTGATTGGTGTTTTGGCCCATACTGCTTTGAAGGTACCTATGCTGATTTTGCGAGTGCTCCCAGCAAGCAGCAGTATTTAAAAAAAGAAATCCTTAATCATCAAATAGGTTCATAGTTCTTACCCAATGTCCATTTTACATTAAAGTATGATTCTGATTATTAAATTCGTTAGTGAATTCGCTTTCACAACCTAAGCTCGCTATACTGTATTTTTCTTACAGGTCTTCCGTTTCTTCCATGTTGCGTAATTGTTGCTATCGACGAAACTCTATACGTGGGAAATAATTAGTAAGTAAAGATGTGTTATCGTCATGAACTATGCAATAACCACTGGCGTAGCCAGCTTGATTAAGCACAATGCATTAGTAGAGCCACAGTTTCCGGGGGGGGGGGACACTCGACTTACAATGTGATTCCTATGTGCTGCACCGAAGTGGAAAATCGGGGGCTCTGGAACTGGCTTGAGCGAAAAATGGGGGTCTCCGGAAATGGGGCTAAGATTTCAGAAGACTTCAAAATGCTATGCTTCAGAACTGCACCGCGGCGAAGTTCTGGCGCGCCAATGGCGCGCCGTGCTGGAAGTGCAATGCTCTGGCGCGGCCGAGCAAAAAATGAGCAGCAAAACAAAAGTATGGTGGTCTAGAACAGCCTTCTAAAGGATGCATTGGTACGAGGAACGGCAAATTTGGGGGTCTCTGGAACTGAAAACAAAAATTGTCTGTGGCTTCTGAAATTGTGATGCTCTGGAACTGAAATTTTGGCTGAAAATGGGGGTCTCAACCGCGGCACATAGGTATTACATAATTATACTAAGTGCCCCCCCCCCCGGGGCACAGTTGTTCTTCAATAGCTGGCCCCCTTATTCATTGTGTTTCATCCGGCTGGCTACGTCCAGTGGTAATAACCTTACTCTCTTTGTTAACTTCAATTTAGACAATTCCGTTATTAGTTACATCTTCGACAATCCAGATTTTTTAATTCAAAGCTTTTCAATTATCATGATTATAGTCTATGTATCGATACTTTATCCAACTTTCTCGCTTTCGATATTTTTTTCTTTAATACCTTTTTTACCGTTTTTTTAATAAATGTATGCAATTCTGTTTCAACGTTTCTGTAAATTGCATTGTGAACGAACTTATTGGAAAACATTTCTACCTGAACTGATACCTTGTTTGATAGTGAATAAATATCGTAATGTATTGTAATGCATTGCGTTGTATTGTATTGTATTGTATTGTAAAGCACTATGTTTTTGATATTCCAGTCATCTTTACCAATATTATTTTCAAACTACTTTCTTCGAGGGGATTTAAGTTGTATATCTGTGAAATAAGGGGTATCTATGAATATCTTTTATGACATTTTCGTCATATTTTCTATATCTTTCATCACGACCTCATTCTCATACATTCCTTTAAAGGCAACTAACAGGAATAAGTTGAGAAAAAATGAGGCTGTGAGAATTTTGAGAACTATGGTACATGGCGATAAAGAAAGCCTAAATAAGGGGTACACTGTGACACTTACCCTCTGCTAGGCGCCAGTAAAGCGTTGTTAATTTTACGTCTTTGCGTAAAGCTCAACCAGCATACAGGGGAATGGGGGGGGGGGGCCGGTTATTGATTCCAAAAGTGCATCAATCAATACAGCGCGATTAACACCCGTTGGGTGGTATGCATCGGTCAGCTCAATTCCAGTGCACGTGTGATCTGATTGGTTGGCAAGAACTGACCGTTACCCCCAAATCGAAGAAGAAGAATTCGGCACAGGGAAAGAAATGTACTAAACATCGTCGTTTTAAGTTTTAAGTGTTTTAAATGCAAAACATCCTATTCCTAATTATACTGTACCATAATGTAAAAGTAAGAATACAGTATATCGCATGCTTTGAATTTTAAAGAATTTCTTAACTTATATAATCCTGTTTGTTGCTGCCTATATTTTCCTTTAAAGGGCATTGACATGATTGAGAGAAGTTAAAAAATGCCCCAAGAATGAAAATGGCTGAAACATAAGGACCAGCTGGAGAGTCTTGGCTAAAAAGGGTTTGTCTTGAACTCTTTTACTTTTGAAGGAACAACAACAACAATAATAATAATAATAATAATAATAATAATAATAATAATAATAATAATAATAATAATCCATATTTATTCGAAATGAAATAACAAACAGAAATCAACCGAATATTCTTGCCAATAATCGTGGCCCGGCAGCCACTGCACGCAGCGCCAGTATCGCGATTGCTCTATCGCCTAAAAGATCGGTTGAAACTGCCAAACAGCAGCAAGCAATCTCCATCTTTTAACGTCTTTTGGTCTGACGCTGGCGCGCTTGAAAACTCCCGACCTCCCGTTTGAGGCGACGCTCTACCAACTGAGCCAACACCCGGTTAAACAAGATATTGTCCCACACAAAGCTAAACAAGAACCTCAGCTGTCACGTTGAGAATTAATATTTCTTTCAAAATGTATTAAAATTCGATGGTGAAAATGCACAGGCTGATGACTGGAACAGTGTACTTGATTTCATTCTAGCGTAGTTCTATGCCAGTTAAAGTAACGTTATTCCATTTTCTTTTTAAGGCCTTTTCCCCAGTTTACTCGCCGATTTTGGTACACGTACACATTATCCCTTTTTTAATCAATAGCTGCTTCTTGAAGCCAGGCCCAGCACTTCACTATGGCGTTCTGCTTCCCATTGCACTCTGTATGACTGCCAATATTATCATCTTTGGAACTGTCATCCACCGGCTAACATGTGGGCGCTCCTCGGTTATCGTTAACGCCTCGACTACCAGACCCAAAGATACCTGGCGTCGACTTCAGAACGCGGTAGCCATCTCATGTCTTTTGGGTCTGACGTGGATATGTGGTTTCTTGGCAATCGGACGAGCAAGATTCGCCTTGGACGTTCTCTTCCTCGTCTTCAACTCTTTGCAGGGATTCTTCATCTTCGTTATGTTTTGTATCCGGCAGGATGATGTTCGTCGTCAGTGGTTGGTATGGTTCCGCTGCAATTGCGGTGCAAGGGGAGACAAGATGGAGTCGAAGTACAAAGGGGGCATTTCTGCATCTACCCTTGTTACTGATTCAAATTTGGCGGAAACGGCTGAAGGCAATACTCGGGAAACTGAACACATTCAAATGACTGGTGTAGATAAATGACTTCCAAATGTCTGTTCGTTTGTTATGATGACGATGCTGATCATGCTGATGGTTAAGAGAAGAAGGATATTGGTGTGACCCGTCACGCCTAAATGAGCCACAAGTCGCAACGGACCTTTTAGAGAAAATAAGCAAAATTGTCGGAACAAGTCAAATTTTTCAAAATTATTCTTTTGACTAAAATCAAATCTTCAAAGTCTCTTTAATGTCCTGTGAAAGTTTCAGATCAAAATATTCACGTAAAAGGGGTAACATTTACGTTTTTCTGAGAGCCTTCCATTCGACCTCGCGAAAAAAAACACAGAAAATCCGAGTCAGTTAGGCCCACTGATCTCCCCACTAGTGGGGAGATCAGTGGTTAGGCCGCGCCCCTAGCAACGCAAGACGGCTGCTCATTGGCTGAGCTGTGTCACATGACGTATCGTGAGTGATGTGATTCATTTTTTTTCCGAACGTGCAAACTGACAAGCTATCCTTAACTTGAACTTGATTCGTTATGATATTCTCGATTTGTTTGCACTTTCCGATTTTCGACATTTTAATCTGCAAGCATTAGATTCACAATATTTTGCGTCAATATTAAATCAACAGAGTAAGTACAAATGCCGAAGCAGCGTGGGAAGGTATTTGCTGCGCCAGAGAATTTGTAACCTGGTGGGTTTAGAGTTAAAGGGGAATGAAACCCAGACATCTACTTGCATTCAGAGAATAGATAACACAAA
>JZLH01S0145602.1:18880-32716 GCA_001188425.1 Eucidaris tribuloides | reverse complement strand
GTCTCAAAAGATGCGCAAGACTTGAAAATAAAAAGTCGGCTATCGACGCGGCGAAAAAATTTTGCGCGGCGGCGTGGTCGCGAAATTCGTCGAGGGGGGGGTCAAATTGACCCCCCCCCCCCAGTTAATATAGGGTTAACAATTATTTGCATAATTTGACCCCTAAGCAAGTAAAATGTTGATGCAAATATTCTTTGGGCACGGGGGTGCACCATTGATCCCTTTTCCAATATTTGTATGCACATTTGAGTTACGAGAAGAAACTGATGAAAATATTGTCAAAACTTTCCTGAAAAGTGGGCTCAAAAGCGTAGCAAAAATGATGATTTTGCCCTACAAACTTCTTCACCGTCGCAAATTGGACCTTAAACACGTGGGTTTCTGGGGCGAAAGTACACCCTTTTTTCAGTATTTTAGTGTTTTTGATGCCCTTTTCACCTTACGTACGTATCGTGCCCAATCTTAACCCGTTGGAGACGATTTGATTTCACTATAACACGCATTTTCCATAGACTCCATTACGAGTTAACTCGTACTTAGTCTCCAACGGGTTAAAAAAGTACCCTTTTTACGCGATTCCTTGGTTGCGCATGATATCCACTGGTCAATGGAGGTGACCCCCTCCGGTTATACCGTCATATCCAATCATCAACAGCATGTTTCAAACAAAATTGTGCAAGCGAAAAGTGCCCTCTTTGGCTTTAAAAATGCTGTTGTGACATGGTTTCTTCAACGTCAAGGGCAAAGTCTGAGCTTTTAAATGCTGTTTGTTTTGTTCAGTTTGCTTGCTTTAATCCTGAGATATTTTTAATTAACAATGAAATGGTAAAATCACGAATATGCCACTTTTACTACAGTCGATGATAGTATCAAGCCTCCCGTAAAAGTAGCACAATTGTGATATCAACCTTTTGTTGTTAACTAAACATGTCTCAAATTTAAAACCACCAAATTGAACAGAGCAAATGGCATTTGAAAGGTAAGACGTTGCCCTCGATGTTGACAGAAGCATGTGTCACAACAATATTTTCTAATTGTCAGAGAGGGCGCTTGTCACTTGCACAATTCTTTGAGACACGCTGTTAAAAAAAATCTGGACAGCATATACCTGACATCCTCATCTCGGCCTCGTAATCCCGTGACTCAGACTCGGCCTCGGAACATGCGGCCTCGGTGTCTCGGGTCGAGGCCGCAAGATTTTATAGAATTTGGGTAATCCAAGAATAAACCCCGTTTGATCTGTCTGGACATTCGTTTTGAAGTATTGTGAACTAATATTCCAAAAAGAATTATGGAAATCTAAATATAACTTGAAGCTAAATTCACTTCTGATCACTTCAGTCTACAGTACCCAGCCCGTAAGTTTCACACATTCATTCACGTGGCTCGATGTTTCTCTATGATGTTGCTGCTCTATGTACTGCAACAAGACAGGCACTGTGAAAGTCAATGCCTATCAGTGGCGTAGCTAGGATTTTTTCAGCAAGGGGGCATGGGGGGGGGGGCGCCTTGAAATTTTGTAGGGGGGCACCAAAATAATTTTTTGGGGGCACATACTCAATTTTTTGCTTCCTTCATGATTGTGTGGGAGGGGGCACCTGGGGGGCACACAAAATTTGTGGGGGGGGCACCTAGGGGGCACACAAAATTTGTGGGGGGGCACCTAGGGGGCACACAAAACTTGTGGGCCCCCCCAGCTATGCCCCTGATGCCTATTTATTAGCTAAATGTTTTGATGACATTTAGTCATTTACATCAAATATTGTTTACTTCAAAGTCAGCAGCTTTTGAGTTTGACTGTGAATTTTCCCAAAATTAATACATTTCAGTAATTGGTTGATTTGAATGAATGGTTCATTGATTAAGTGATATTATTTAATTGACTGTAGGTTTCAAAGTAATTTTAAAAGGTTAAAACTGTGCCCTAAAATATAACATTATTTTGTAAGTTGGTGACTCGGACTCGGCCTCGGCCTTGGACAATGGTGACTCGGCCTAGGACTCGGTCTGGGCCTCGGAAGGTTGTGACTCGACTCCAACACTGTCAGAAATATTATACATAAATGTAAAAAGTTCATGACAAATAACCAATATAGACTGGCAAATTCTGTTTAGAAAAATAATATCAAGACATAATTATGTTTTTTTTTTTTTTTTACTTTTTAGTATTTGAAGTTACAAGCCCCCCCCCCCATATATTACACAGCCAAAATAGCCAGTCTGATTAGAGTTAATTTAATGTGGCTACCCCCACAGTATATGCATCCATATTATGTCAAAAGAACACTTGCTTATTACACCAGGCTATGGCAAACTTTAATATAAACCCAAACTATTAGGTAGTAAAAGGTCGACTTATTACTATTTCCTGTTTGCATTACGTTGTTTGGGCTACAATGAATCCAGGTTCTAAAGACATCAGTGATGATGTCAAGTTGAGAGGCAAGTGTTGCAGTAATTGTTTCTGAAAATGCTGCTGGGAAAATAGCCTTTTTTGCAGGTAGCAAACTTTGACAGGAAGATGTTAGAGTCAGTCTGGCAGGTGACCGGTCTGTTGGTTCATTGCACTACCTTTATGAAGCAAACTACTACTAGTTTTGAACGATGTCAAATAAATCTTGGTGCAAATAATGACCATAAGATGTGGAGATGTGCAAGATATGAAACTGCAGAAAAATGGAAAATGTAGGTGGTACTCCACGACAGCAGATCTGGTTACAAATATTGGTTGATAAATATCAAAATATACAATGTTCAGGCATTAAATGCTAGTTTTGAACGCATTTATATTTACAGAACAACATTCAGCGAGTTTGCGCAAAAGAACGCCAAGGACACTCGTTTCAAGAGCATCGAGAAGATGCGAGAGCGTGAGAGCCTCTACAACGAATTCATGCTGCAGGTCCGCAGGCAGGCTAAAGAGGAGGGCATCAGCAAAGCCGAAAAGGTAGGGCGTAACGTAGCCTTTGGGTGAGAGGTTGATTTATGAGTGAATGACAGAAACAGTTAGGATTCCAGCTGGGACGTGAATCACCAGCCTCACTTATTTGATGCCCCCTCCCCTTCCTCACACTACCCGACCTTACTCTTTTCTACACCTTCCCTTTCCCCACTTTTCTCTTCCCCCTACCCCATTTCCCCTTCATTCCCATTTTCCCCTTTTCTTTATTCTCTTTTCCCTTCCCTACTGTCCCCTTCCTGTTTCCCCCCTCCCTTCACCCTCCCCTTCCCCTTTCCCTTCCCTTCACCTTTCCTCTGCCCCAGCCCTGTATTCCCCTGTCCTATCCCCATCCCCTTTCAACTCCCTCCCCTTCCTTCTCATTTCTCCTCCCTACACTTTCCCTCTCTTTCACCTCTCCACTTTTCCCTTTTCCCCTACCCTTCTTTCTCCCTCTCCTGGTATTCACCACATGTACTACAAATGAAAACCTATTTCTTTTCTAAATTCCATTAATTTTTTGATTTGATTAAAATATAGATAAGAATAAAATAGAATTATAATGAAAACTATAGAGTTAAACAGATCAGTGGGACTGTTACTTATGTAATGTTTTAGTTTCAAATGAAATTAGAACATTATGAATGTTTTCTTTTCGTTCTCGGCAATATTTCGGTGTATCATTGCACAATAGGTGTTTAGCTCTGTGATGTAAATGCTATGAAGTCTTACAAAACAAGAAGATTCTGACCAGTGAAATGCTTTGTTAACAACTAATGTGTACTTGGTCAAAGTGCAACACATACCAAACTATTTATGCAAATAAGATGGGGCTGGTGTTCACCAATAATATCTTTAAAATATTGTACTGATTCAGGTGAAGAAAATTGCAAAGTATTAAGCTGCTCTGATGTGGCAAATACACTGTTTTCTCCAATTTAAAAATGAAAAATTGTAGTCAAGAATTGTTTTGCAAGATTACTCCATTCCATTTTGGCACTCTTTCCATGTCTTTAGTGCTGGTAAAGCAATTGTATATCATGCACAAACAATTATTTGGGGTGGGGCAGGCTGATTCCAGATTTTGGTCTCCCTTTTATATACATAATAAGAAATAACACATGTTATCATAACTACTGGTATCAAATCTGAACAATACATTATTATCTAAATCCTGTTTCTGTTTTGGAGAGAAAAAAAAGTTGCTTAGTACTTTTCAATTTTGATCATCATTTTGACTGAGAATATTTGTTTAACATCTGTTTAAGAAATTTGTGCGAAATTCATATAATTATAGAACATGTAATTTCTTTTAATCTCATCTCTTTCCCACAGGTTTTAGTATAGACACTCCTGGACAATACAAGATAATATAACCTTTCTTCACTCTTTCTCCACAGCTTGCTTTGTTAAACATGCCTGGCATTGTCAATTTCAGTATATGAAGTATCTAATTAATCCGATACCTCTGAGATAAATGTGTAATGAATTTCTATTTTTGTGTCATACTGTCGTATATCTACCTCAAATAAAGATATTGCTTGATTACTGTATATAAGTTGATTTTTAGTCAGTGGTTTCAAACATAATATCAGGACAAAAAAATATGTTTGTAATTCAACTTCTCAGCATCAAGAAAAAGGCATTCCCAGATAAATGCCAACATGAAATATTCAAGTAACAAGACTGGCAATATAAGTAGTACAGTTCTATAAAACTATTCTTATTAGAATTTGGAGATGTAAGTCTTGTTATTGTCACCATTACATCAAATAGTTTTATTATTGTTATAATTTTTGTCAGCATTTGTAACTTGTTAATGTTATGTTCATATGGTATATTTCATTCCCACAGTCATATGTAAAGTATACAGTAGTATGAGATATCATGGCAGAGCAATTTGAAATGTTTACATTATCAATCATTTGTGTAATTCTGAATAACCAGTTCTAATGACAACATTGAATTTTCCTTTACATGATCTGGTTGATGTAATATATTTCCTCTCCACAGAAATATTTAACAGACACTTTTCCTTATACAGCATCAATGATGTTATAACCAATTTCTTCACACCTATACATAATATGTGACCGGATCCAGCAAAACCTAGCACTTGGTGGCAAAAATTCAATTTGAGATTTTTATACCTCTGAAAAGATCTGTCCATACGCTTTGATTTGATACCTATTTCATAGATATTGGATGATATATGGCCAGGGTATGATAAGTTTACATTTTGTTGATGCGTCATAAGGAAACCAGGAAAGGGGGTGTTAAAGTGGACCAGTTGATTAACCCATTAACTTTAATAAAATCAGAAATGTTCGAGTTAAAGGTACGGTAAATGACTTGATTGGGGGTAGTCCTCAACGTGGGCTGAAACTACTCTAGGAATCAAGTAAACTATGCAAGATTCTCTGTGAAAATTGAGTCAAACGTTGACCTAATGTCAGTATCAGTCGTGGCAGGCAAACCTGCTGTGTAGCTCTCTATAGGTGTTATTTCTAGAATTAATGTTCATGCTTGATTCTCCTTAAGTAAACAAATTAGAGGCAAATCCTTCCAGCTGGGAGATCTACTCCAGCTAGTGTATAGTTGAATTAATGTTCATTCTTGATTCTCCTTATATAAACAAATTAGAGGCAAATCCTTCCAGCTGGGAGATCCACTCCAGCTAGTGTATAGTTAGTATATATTTCAGCTCATTTGGTTCCCGAGGCATTTTCAAGTGTTTCCAATCATGTCACTAACCTGTAATTTCTTGCCAACAGATGAGGAATGATTATTCTTTCCAAAAATCTAAAAATATCAATTTGGCCCCTGACATCCATTTTCAACTTTTATGGCTGTTTTCTCCAAATGTAAATTTGGCAACAAGTGCGGGGTTACACTAGATTGGGTCACATATATTAATTTATATCTGTAGTGTATGTGTAAATTATTTTGTCCCAGCTGGAAGAAAAAAACTATTTCAGTTAGAATTTGTAATGTGGTCATTTTTGTTACATGTGTGTGATGATAAAATGTTGAAACAAAAAGTCCTGCAAAAAAATGTATGTTGGGTTAAATACAACGACAAATCAGATATATGCAACAAAAAGTAGCTTTGTTGGAAAGCAAAAGTATTGTCATGGTTAACAACTTTACTATTTTCATTTAAACTGCGATATTGACTCGCCAAACACCAGAAAACAACATCAAACCTACCCAGAACTGTTTAAAATGACATATTGTGACTTTCAGTTGGAAAAATGTCAATGGCACCAAACATTTGTAGTTTTTATAAATTTCTAAAACATGAAAGTGTTTCAGAGGGTGTGATTTCTAGGGTATTATAATAAATGTTGTAGATGTATCCAAAAATCAATAGGAGAACACTGTATTTTTCACCATTTACCAAAACTAAACAAAGCTTTTAAGAAGACCGTGTAGATAAGTGTATGACACTTGTTGAGGATGATATGTTAGTGATGTATAAATTTAGTTGATGTTAATTCTTATTGTTGGCATGGGTGGTTGCATTTTGACATGTCAAGAATAGGACATTTTATCATCACACTAACAAGTATGTTGCTATTACGAGAATGTGCTTTATTTTATCTTTGTTTTTGACACATTTTTAAAATTGAAATTAATGTCATGCTTAATGAAATGATTGATTTAATTTCATTCTGTCAAAACAGGTTTTGCACTCATAAAAGATTTCTGACATGATCATATTTATTCATTTATATGTATATGAAATGTATACTAATAATTTTACAGAGTTGAATAATATTTGAATAAAATGTGTATTGATTTATTGATTATTCAGTCATTTTATAAGATATTGAAATACAGACAAATGTGAATTTTGATATGTATTTTCTTTTGCAGGTAGCCAAAATTATCACAGAAATGCATAATCATAATGACAAACACTTATCCATTTAGTATTTAATTCTTGTAAAATATTTAACCCATTGGAGACAAAGTACAAGTTTACTCGTTTTGGGGTCTTTGGAAAATGTGTGTCACAGTGAAATCAAATCGTCTCCAACAGAGTCATACTGTCTCCCAAACAAAATTTTATGTGTGTGTGTTTTTTAAGACTGTTTGTGACAATCATTTCCCCCCCCCAAAAAAATTGATGTGGTAATCATTTCCCTGGCAATAATATCAAAGTGATTCAAATTTCTGTGATACTTTTGGATGAGCATTGAACTTCTATCTCATTGCTTCATTGTTTCATTTATATTATAAAATATTTTGCATGTTAAAAATCACTTAAACACTTTTAAGTTGCACTATGTTGCTTCTGTTATTCTATCAAATGATTAATTGTTATATTTTATACCGTATTTTTATGATATAATGATTTGATATTATGTTTATTCAACAATACTTCAATCACATGCAAAGTTTTACTCATTTAGTAGAGATTGATGTTGTCAATAAATGTTAGTATGCAAATAAATTCTATACATTGTTAAGTAACACAAAGTCCATAAAATACATTAAAGAAAAAAAGTAAATTATATTGCATGTTGATTTTAGATAATATATATATTAAAAGTAATAATATAAAATTGATCAATAACAAATAACCCATTCTTAACCAGCGTTGTGTATTCTATTTCGCCATGACAACAACAAAGTATGTAGCGATGCTGATTTCAAGGCGGGAATCGGTGCTTATTTCAAGAAGTCGTTCATAGGTGGAACTAAGGGTGATATAAAGTCTCCTTCTCTTCATCCAAAAACCAGCCAAGTTCGGTACTGCAAGTTCGTTCCAAGTTTGTTCATGACAGAAAAAATAACACAAAACCCCCAGGACCAGAACTGGTTCTTGCTGCCATGCACAAAGTCGCCAAACTAAATGTATCTCTTTGCACTGGTTCTCTCTCGTAATAGAATTAAACTAAATTTCTGTACTTTGGTGATGATGAAGAATTTTTGGTATCTAAAGCACTTTGGTTTGAAAACAGAACAAATTTAGAAAGATCTGTACTTTTCTGCAAATACCTAAATTTGCTGAAGGTATGAATGTTTGATAATTTATTTGGATTCAAAGCCGTAAAAACGTAAACTGAGACCCAAATGATAAACCTGAATTTGATATTTTTAGCGGGAGGGAACAGATTGAAGAGTTCACACAAGTACAAAAAAAAACATAACCTAAAAATTGTGATGGTAATTCAAAATAATGAGTTGCCAGGAAATTTGTATTTCCTTAATTTCCAGAAGTAGTTATAAATTGAATTCTTCCTCTTGATACATTTCAAAATGAAATTAGTAACTTGTTAGGCTAACCATATAACAGATATATTTAGTTTTCTTAATACAAGCATTTTACTTTTGACAAAGTGCTTAATATCTATTTTTATCGGTGACAAAACCGTATTTTAAAATCTCGATTACCACTACTATTGTTTTTGTTTGTTTGTTTGTTCTATTTTTGCTTGGGCATGGCAGGCTACAAAACAGTAAACCAAACAAATCAGCTATAGGCTACAAGTCTCTTATGTTATGGTATCTGCCATTTTTTCTCTTTGTTAATGTCAACATTATCAACTGATAGATTCCTTTACAATGTTCATATTCATCAAGAAATAATCAAGTCAGAAAGCTCTACAGTGTGGAACAAAAACAAAAGGTTTATCAAGATATCAGTGCAGAGAAATTCCTTTATTTTGGTGATTCATGTTCACAGTCTTCTCTTTCAATCAAAAAAATTGCCAATAAACTATAACCCGTGTTACCATTTTTTGATACCTTGTTTTAACAAAAGAATTAACCACAGTGTATTAAATTTTGGACTCTGTCAAGTTTTATACAGACAAAAAGAAACCAATGTTGAATTATGCCCTTATTGGTAAGTTGAAAGACATGTGTGAACATGAATTGTAATTAGACTCCCTGGCATGAGCAGCTGGTGTACAAAACAAATCAATGTAAAAAGCCCATGGGCAAACAAGCTGTCTTTTACAGCTTATAAGTTCAAATTTACTCATTAATATAATTAGCAGCAATCTGTCTTTTATGAGTGTGTTTTGTGTGAATGTATTTTCTAAACAATTATGACCTGTTGCATTCAAACCAGCAAAAACGTGAAAACAATGGGTGCTTAGGTTGATGGGGTAGGAGGCCAATGTTGGCAAAAAACATTTTTGCCTGCCCCCCCAAAATCCCAGCCAAACGGCATCCGACAAGCTTTTACAATTTGCCGACTGGCCAAATTTTTAGAAAATGCAGACTGGGTGCATGAATTTGCCGATTACAATCATAATACTCCCCACCCTTTAGCTATTTAACAAAAGAAGAAATAGAATGCAATTATTAGATGTATAATTTGGAAGCTCCATTTATGAACTACAAGGATCCATTGTTCCAGCTTTTAGAGCCATTTTCACTCATGTTCTCTTTATTGGTATTTTTGGCTTTCAATCTCTCACAATCAGTGTTTTGTGGTCTGAATTGTGTTAATTTTATGAGTTTAAAGCTTGATGTCAGCCACCTTTAAGATCTTTGTTACAAAACAGAAAAAAGAACATGAGAATGCAAACACACACATTCCCACGTACTGTTGGTTTTACTGCAATAGGTCACAATAATTTGTGTTCCAAATGTAGATATTGCAGAAATGACATATTAAGAAATCTCATGTGTGACTACTTTTGGCAAAGAAAATTGTGGTATTATAAGTCAGGCCTTTCCTTGACAATTTAATTTCTGCCAAGTACCACTGATATCAGGAGCAGTATATATTCAACTGGCTGTTTGAATTTGCTTTGCCTGTTAATGGTTGAAGTTAGATTCACCAGGCCCATCCTCCCCCCCACCCCGATAACGGAAAGAAGGGGAAACTGGCAAGAAAATTCAAGTAATTGGTGGCATATGCATGTAACATTGCCATGCAGTGGTAGAGCTAGTGTGTCTTCCTGATTGTACAGGAGGTTGCCTGAAAATTTACTGAGCTTCCCAAATTGTGACAAACAAATCTAGATATCTCCCAGATTTGTAATGATATCTACCTACTGGGAAATGTCATTGTTCAAAACATGCAAATGTTGACATTTCTGCATAAGTTAAAATACTCTGCACATCTGCATGACCCTCGATTCATTATAAAATTTATATACAGATTTCAGTTTACTGTCAAAGAAATGATGTCACACATGAGATTTTGATAGTCAAATGAAGTTTAACCAATGTTTAACCGACAAATGTATTTTCAATTTGTAAATGTATCTTGTGTACGATAAATGCATTTTTAATTTGTAAATGTATCTTGTGAGCCCCATTTGTCAAAATAAGCCACTCCATATGAAAAAGTGATTCACTGATATAGGGGGAAATCCTAGGGGACAGGGGGAGAGGTCCCATCCTGGAAATGGTCCCTGGTGTTAATGTTCCCCTACCCTTCCCCTACCCCCTACCTCCTTCCCCAAAAATTTGAGAACAAAATTACTTCCAGAACTCTCAGATTTCACCGCAGTAATATTTCTATGTGTATAACTTTCCCCAATCAATCACCTGGGTATCCCCTCCCCCCCCCCCACCCACCACACACACACACATTTTGGACTTGTCTTGCACAAAGAATCTGGTGAAATTTGTATCATCTAATAATTACAAATTTATTTCATTCATTGTATTAACATACATAGGTGTTAGGATATACCCCACAATTTGTTCACTTTCCAGCAACATTTAGTAACTTGGGGCATTGTTGTAGAATTTGTTTGGTTCTTTAGCACTTTTGTCTGACAAATGGGGCTTTGCAAGTGACCAGCCCTCTCAAAAGTTTGTGAAAAAATTTACATTTAAAAAAGGGAAAATAAGACAAAAAGAAACAAATTCTTACAGTACATGAGTAGCAAAACAGCATTTGTTCACTCTGTTGAACAGGTTTTGGAGAACAAACATGACGGTTTGTCAATATTGATTTGATCAGAGAAGACTTGTTTTGTTTTGTTTTGCTTGATTGGTAACCAGCTAGCTTATTTTGATCATTTATTGAATTAGAATGTATAACAAATGAAATCAAATAACAAATCTGGACTTATATATATATATATATTTTCCAATAGGTACTCGCTGTTGTCTTTATGACAAATATTATTATCTGCCAATTTTGTTTGACATTTTCAATAATCTTGTTACTGCATTGAGAGGGCTTGTCGTATAAAGTGTGCCAAATAACCTAATTTTCCTTTCCATGTAGATAAGCAGTTACAAGTCTGGAAGTGCAGCCGTAAACTGAAATATAAATGAGAGATTTTGTAATTCCTGTATACATAAGCTTTTGCAATACTTTTGTAAATGTAACATGTTGGGCAACATTCAACAAAGGATGGAAGATGTATGCAAAATTTCAATGTACTTTCATTGATTTGAACAAATTTTCTCTTGAGATTTTGATTCAGATTACAAGAGTAGACATAGCAGCAAACACATAATCTGCATATTAAGATTTTTATGAGTAAAATATTTCATTATAATATATGTAATAATACTAACATTTGCACATATTTTTCTTTACTTTTACCTCATATTATGCTCTCGTCATCTTCATCACCTGATGTGGTATCCATGGCAACAGATGAAGAAAGAGTTTACCTCTCTCCTGGAGGAGAAGAGTGAAGAGCTAGAGTTCAATTCCCACAGTCGCTGGAGCAAGGTCAAAGAATCGCTCAAATCTGATTCTCGTTACAAGTCGGTCGACAGCAGCTCCAAGCGAGAGGAACTCTTCAAGGAGTTCATTGACACCCACTATAAGGTACATTGTAGATTACCGCATCTTATCTCTTTACTCGCCATGGTCAACCAATGTCTTCACTGCTAATTCACTACCAACATCTCTCATCAACAGTCTGCATGAACAAGAATTAGTGCCTATTCAATTGAGCGAGAACAATGTATTACCTGTTCTTTCATCTATTCACACTTTTCCCCAATAATAATGTATTTTTGTACATCTGTTATTGTTCCAAATATATTACTTCACAAAATTCATTCTAACTTGAGAAATCTTAAAGGGAAATGGCAAGATTGGAAGTAGTCTTCAATCCTAGGTCACAATATTCTGCTTAAAATTTCTGCTGTGAAAGTTTCCTAGTCATACATTTTTCTTTGTTATACAATAAATATCAGAAAATGTAGTGATAATGAAATTTGTTTGGTAGGTCTCGATGAGATCAATTTTTTGACAGAGCCGGAGAGTAATTCAATTCTAGTAGATTAGTTCGCGTTTTTCCTCAAGTAAACAAATTCAAGACAATTCCTTCCAGCCTGAATATACACTCTAGCCAGTGTATGTATATTAGTATTGTTTTACCTCATTTGGTTCTTAAGACATTTTTTACTTCTCCCATAATGTCACTACCCTTTAACACTATAAAAAAAATTAACATTGTCAAAACGAGTGTACTTTTATCTCTAGTTTTTACTCACAACACTCCTCTCCAACATGCAAGTGAAAGATGTTATGTTATAGTTGTTCAAACTTGAGACTGCTGACTCATATTTGTAACCACTCATTTGAACATTCTGTGATATAGAATAATGACGATGCTGAGCGCCAGAAGCGCATTGAGGCCAGCCTGAGAGAGCGAGAGAAGGAAGTGCAACGAACCCGCACTGAGCAGCAGAAGGAGCTGGACCGGGAGAGAGGCCAGTACAGAAAAGACGAGGCCCAGCAACACTTCAAGGCTCTGCTGGCTGATCTGGTAGGTTGCACCTTTGATTAGCCTATCTGTCTATGGTGATACATACTTCAGCTGATTTTCATGAAATTCATCATTGCATTCTTTAAATATTGCGGTAAATAAAGTGGGATGGATGATCCAAAAACTACAGTATTCAAAAATGGAATTAACAAATACAAATTTGGTCCCGATTAGGAAATTAAGAGCTTATGTTCTTTTTTTCGGGGGGGGGAGGGGTAGGGGGAGATCATGGTACCTAGCCAAACTCCCAGTCTTATAATGGTTAAACTGGTATGAACATGAAATGAAATGAAATTATACTTTATGTCTCTTCTTCTCAGCATACAGAAGTTTGGTATTGTTTAACTCTTTGTTTTTGAACTTTGTGTCTTTTATCAGGTACGTGATTCTGATTCGACTTGGCGTGATACACGACGTCAACTCCGTAAGGACGGGCGCTGGGAACTGGCCGAGTTGCTGGAGCGTGAGGAGAAAGAAAAGCTATTCAATGAACACATCGTTAACCTGTCACGAAAGAAGAAGGAAAAGTTTAGAGATCTTCTGGATGAGACTAAAAGTGTAAGCAGTTTAGTTGTGGACAATTTTGTTGGCTCACTGGAAAAAGGAGTTAAGGTCCATGTATTGTCTATGGACGTTAAGCCCTTTTTCCAGTGCCGACAATGTTTGACTCTTGGTTTGTCAAGCATTTTGGACAATGCAACTTTTTAAGCACAATGTCAAATTCTGAAATTTAGCAGGTGTAAATTTTGTCATGTCTTTAAATGAACTGTTCCTTATTTAGTGCATAGTTACATGTAATTATCCCTACGGTCCTAATAAGTTTGTAAACTTCCCCTCGTGTGAGATTGGATCCTAATGTGATTCCCAATTAATCATTTTAATACCACTAGGCAGGGAATGAGCACATTATATGTACTGTAACCTACCACTGCATTACTGTAAAATATGAAATAAATATTGATTGCTTTAAAGCCACTGGTTAACATTTACCAGTTTAAAAAATGTGAGCTACATAATCCTCCACGCTTAACGTGTCTTTGATAAGGTCTAAAAATGAAGTTCTGAAAAAATTGCATTTCAAAATGATGATTTAGTGCTTTCAAAAAGCGAAAATCTACAAACATTCAAATTGATCGGATTCACCTGCCCATTCCCTCCCATAGACTTACTGTGTGCAGATCTAGG
>JZLH01S0145602.1:4538-18830 GCA_001188425.1 Eucidaris tribuloides | reverse complement strand
AACTGTTCCTTATTTAGTGCATAGTTACATGTAATTATCCCTACGGTCCTAATAAGTTTGTAAACTTCCCCTCGTGTGAGATTGGATCCCAATGTGATTCCCAATTAATCATTTTAATACCACTAGGCAGGGAATGAGCACATTATATGTACTGTAACCTACCACTGCATTACTGTAAAATATGAAATAAATATTGATTGCTTTAAAGCCACTGTTAACATTTACCAGTTTAAAAAATGTGTCTAAAAATGAAGTTCTGAAAAAATTGCATTTCAAAATGATGATTTAGTGCTTTCAAAAAGCGAAAATCTACAAACATTCAAATTGATCGGATTCACCTGCCCATTCCCTCCCATAGACTTACTGTGTGCAGATCTAAGCTATTTTATCATCCACTGGAGTTAAAATTGTTTATTCATGCATACCTTGCCATTGGCAGCATAACTTTCCAAACTTTTGTATTGTAGGGTGTTTATTTGTTCATTTGAACACTACTATGTAGCTCAGATATCAAAATTTTTTTTAAAATGAAGCTCCACAATGTTAGCCTAATCAGGCTGGGCTTTTTTGGCTATGCTATACCCCCCCCCCCCCCCCCCCCCCGGGGACTCTCGGCCGTTAACTGCACGATCGCGCCGAAAAATCAGCACGCACATCGCCCATCACGTAATCTACAAGACTGTATAGTTAATTACCCGGAATTAATTTCATATTAATTAATTATGCTAATTTATGCATAAAATTAGAATTAAGCTGTAAATCACTAATTACAGCTCCAAAAATGCTAATTTTTTTGGTCTAGACACTGTTTTTAGTGTTTTAATCAAATGTACTTGAAAAAAAATCCAGAATCAAAATTGATTTCCTATGTATTTTATTGTTTTGTGAATTTCTTTTGTATTTCTTTGTTTTTTCGACCTTTTGTTTTCTAATGTTTTTTCGATGAAATTTGTCAGGGACACTTTTGCAATCATAAACAGCACAAAATCAATTACGTTCAACCAGTAAAAGTAAAAATAATCATACATTTATGAATTTTGGCTCAAAACACAATTTTTATGTTTTTGAGCGATTTTTTTGGAGTGACATGTAAGTACAAAATGTTACGTAACTTTGGAACCGCATACCCGGACGTCACAAATCTGGTCTCAAAAGATGCTCGAGATTCGGGAGAAAAAAGTCATGAAACGCCGTGGCAGCTGCTTTGCGCGTTGCAGACATATTGCACGAAACGTTTGGGGGGGGGGGTGGATTCTGCCTCCCCCCAGCCTTTTTAGGGTTAAAGTTCAGGGCGTGGTTGACATTATAAGTCTACAATGATTTCAAAACCATGTCCCTAATATTTTCTTAGTTACTATATCAAAAAACAGACAATAAAAGACCCCCCCCCCCCAGAAAAAAAAAGTGTGATGCTCCCAACATTTCAAATGATGAATCTTTAGGAACCATGCCATAAATACATACAATTATCATGTCAAATGCAGTTTAGACTTTTTTTTTAATGATTACTTAGGCATATTTAAAGGCAAGGTTCACCCTGACGCCAAGTTGGTTTTAATAAAAGCAGAAATATGAGAGAATCATATTAATGAAGGTTTGACGAAAATCCATCAAAAAATAACAGGGTTATGGAATTTTAAAGTTTTAGATTTGTGACATCACATGTGAGCAGCTCCTCATATGTCATGTGATATAAATTCCATAAAGTACGGTTTTCACAGAAATTTGAAAAATGATTTTACCTGTGCATTTCATATATTATCAGAAACATTATTTACTACAGGCTTCTATGAAAAAAAAATTCAGTTATCATGAACCATTAAGAAATGACAATTAATTAAATTTATATTACATGACATATGGGGAGCTGCTCGCATGTGACATCACAAAATCAAATCTTTGAAACTTCATAACTCTGCTATTCTTTGGTGGATTTTTGCCAAATTTTCATTAATATGTTTCTCTCATTTTTCTGCATTTATTAAAATCAACTTGTTTTCAGGGTGAACCTTGCCTTAAGAAAAGAGGCAAATGTTATTAAAATAATTACAAGAACTTTTGCAAAATGAAGGAGAGAAACTAAAATTTTGACCAATTATCATGGAATTGAGAGATTATCCATTCAGTTGTTGGTTTGTTGATTGATACAGTCATTCATTCATTTAGTAGGTCAGTCATTTACATTGTTTGATTGACTGTTATATATTTGTTGATTCATTTTGATTAGATTGAGTTGACATCATCATGGAAGGAAGTGCGTCGACTGATCAAGGATGATCCCAGATTCACAAAGTTCTCGTCAAGTGACAGAGTGAGTTAGTGCGGCAGTTGAAAATTTAAAAAATGATTCTCTAATTCTAATATAGTACAAATCTTGGAAGACAAATAAAATGTAAACAAATCTACTGTACTACGCTGTGACATATACCACAAGTAGGAATCATTACATCTGGGTAAATCCTGTCAGACATAGGGATTGTCAAAGGTTATATGCACCAGAACAGATTCTTAGGGCTGAAAATGGGGGTAAGAGTTACAGCACATACCTTCCATACAAGGTCTACAAAAAGTTATGTTGCCCTCAAGTAGGAAATTTTGAAAATTGGGTTGGTCGGTCAATTTTCCTACAGCAATACCCGGAGGTAACCAATACATATGTATGTACTATACTGTGCAGGTATATCTAGAACGAAACTGTGTGAGAGTTGAGTTTCCCAATATTTTTTATGGGTCTTTCAAATGGGCAAAATGCATATAAAAGTGCTGTTTTAAGCCATTGAATAGAAATTTTGGTAAATTTTGGCATTTTCTCCCGATGGTGAGTTTGTATAGTTTGGGTCTGCGTTTAAAAACAACAACAAATGACCTTATTTTTTCGCATTTAACGATCAGTCGCTTGAGGGCAACATAGCATTTTTATGCCTCCGCAACGAAGTTGCCAGAGGCATTGTCCGTCTGTCTCTCCATCCGTTACCGGTTCTCGTTATCGCGATAACTTCAGACTGGCTGATCAGATTTTGATGTAATTAGGACCAAATATATACCATGAGGCAAAAATGAACTGATTAGATTTTTGGGTTGAAGGTCAATGGTCACAGAGCCTAGACCATGTCAGAATTGGGCTCGTTACCATGATAACTTCAGAATGGCTTGTCAGATTTTGATGTTACTTGGGTGAAGTATGCATTATAAGGTAACAATAAACTGATTAGATTTTGTGGTTAAAAGGTCAAAGGTCAAGGTCACAGGGCCTAAAACATGTCTGATTTGGGCTCGTTACCATGATAACTTAAGAATGGCTTGTCGGATTTTGATATAACTTGGGTGAATTATGCATTATAAGACAACAATGAACTGATTAGATTTGGGGGTTGAAAGTCCAAGGTCAAGGTCACAGGGCCTAAAACATGCCTAATTTGGGCTTGTTACAACGATAACGTGAGAACGGCTTATGGGATGTTAATGTAACTTGGGTGAAGTATGTATTATGGGGCACTGATGAGCTTATCAGATTTTGGAGTTCAAAGGTCATGAGGCCCCATACTTGGTGTCTTACCACAATAATTTGAGAACGGCTTATCAGATATTGATGTAACTTAGGTCAAGTATGTTTCATGAGGTTATGACTTATGATGAACTGATTAGATTTTGGAGTTGAAAGGTTAAAGGTCACAGGACCTTATATCTCTTTTCAGTTTACTACCATAACTTGAAATCAAATTGAATATATGTACATACATGAGTGATGCATTTCAATTTTAGAATTGGGCGGGGGAGTGCGGAGGCATACCCACCAGCTGCATGCAGCCGAATTGCTCTAGTTTTTTTTAGGCCCAGTATATATGAGGTGCCCCCCCCCCTCCCAACCCACACATACACACCCCCTCCCTGACCTCACTTCAGTGTCCTGTCATTGCAGGTTTGACTGTAATTTAGCAAACTTACAATCAAGTGTTGTAACAAGATTGCTAGCCATAACTCTCCAAGGAAAATCAACCATAACGTGAATTCCATTAACAATGATAATGCCTCATAATATGGTTCTTGTTAAGCCTTCACTCGCTATGGTCGACCACTGTCACCACTGGTAACTCGCCGAGAGTCGACGGTCCGCATGAACAAGGAATAGTGTGTATTCAATTGTATGAGAACTTCATCTAGTCACTCATGCATGAGTGCACCCGTAAACAATGCATTGTTTATAGGGGGATCTGAAAATATCCAGCAGCCTAGGTATTCATAATGCACAGGGCAAAGAATTAGGTATAGAAGGTGAAAAACATACTAAGCGTACCTCTTCTTTGTCAAATTGGCTTTGTGAAAGAACCATTCATTTATTTTTCTTTTGTTCACTGCCTATAGAAACGGGAGCGAGAATTTGATGACTACATTAAGGAGAAGTACTACGACAGTCGGTTAGCCTTCCGGAAGCTGCTGAAAGAAACAAAATTTATCACATATAAGTAAGTATAATATACATGTACTTCTTTCTATAAAATAAGCATCTGTAATTATATAATATTGGATGGCTTTGAGGTGGACACAAGAAAATATTGTACGACTTGTGGCAAATATCGGACGAGTCGCAGACGAGTCCGATATTTTCATAAGGAGTACAATATTTTCTGTATCCACCGAAAATAAGCCATCCAATATTATCATTATTATCTAAACCCAGTAATAAATTTCCAAAATTGAAATTTAACAGAATCCTCGACAAATCACCAGTCATTTAACGGGGCAACCGTTCTTTGTGAGAATTTGCTATTCTTGCTATACACCTAAAATTACATCGTCCTCTGAATTTAGTAAATTTTGCAGAGAATGCACATTATATACAAAAATAATGATCTAGTGTGATTCTTGTAAAAAAAATTAAAAAAAACTTCCTTTTATAAAACATTTTGTGTGAAATACTGGATCAACTCGTATAGGTAAACAAAAAAGTACCCGGATGTATCCAATATTTTTTCCTCATTGTACAATATTTTCCGATACACCCCCTCGTCTAGTCACAGCGCGTATACGCGCATTCCTTTGCGCGCGGGATACGCGATAATATCGCCGTGCTTAAAACCCCCTATTTAGATAATAATTTATAGTACTAGTAGAGTGCCTTTTTCTATGTTAAAGGGACGCGCCGCTCGTAATCCATGTACGTTTATTTACCTTACGCTTGCCCCTATTACAAGGCCGTGCGTAACACTGAACTCTATGCTACGTAGTGGTGCGTAGAGCAACAACCACGGAGCTGCGAACAGAATTGCCTATGAGGGTCAGTTGGGCCTAGTTCGCCTTTCTTCGGGTGAATACGTGCTGCATAGGGAATTGCACACAATTCGTGCGCGCTCGTTTTCCGAAAGTATACGGGCATTCCCGAATATTAACCGAGTCAGGCCAGGTCCAAACGCCCACGACTTGCGACTTTACGGTCTCTTTAACTATCATCAAACAAAGTGGATAACCTGTTATGTACCAAATTTAACTAATCATTTACTGGAAGAAAAATGAAAATAAAGAGTGGTACAAACTTTGTTTCTAATCAAGTCTTATATTTGGATCAGTTTCCATGCAGCTGAAGTGTTGTTTAATTTTTACCCACAAAATATGAGTTACTACATGGCTATGAATATTTATCACATTGAGTCATAGATAAAACCTAAGTCCAGATTTGTTTGATAAGACAACTTTTTCATCAGTCTTTCACAAACTATGGTTTTGTCATTACGTACATCAGAAAATAACATCAAACCTACTGAATAAGTTATAGAGTTCATTCACATTGTGATTTTAAAATTACGAGAGAGTAGATATCACTGTGATTGCCTAGGGCAAAAAGTCAGGAGCCCTCCTGACTTTCTTATTTTCATCAATTCTAAAAAATGGAAGCCTTACAGAATGAGCAATTTTCAGGGCATTAAGAGATTAATATAAGTCTATCTAAAAAAATACAGAAGCAAACAAATTCATTTTCCACCATTTACCGATACTGTACTTTAGTGTCGTCGTCGAGTAGAAATTTCTCTCTCAACATGTTGGATCAAATATTTACCCGACAGACACAGCTGTCGACAAAACAATGGTCAGATAAATTGCAACATACTGCAGGGGATAATTAACCTGGCAGGGGGCCCCAATGATGATTGAAAGCAGCTTGTGGAATGTTGAACCTTGGACTTTCAATTACCTGGCTCATTGCATGTCAGGGCTATCAAGCTCATCTTGACCACATCATTAATACCCCAGAAACCAAGATTCTTAGGTGTACATTACACTCAGAACAATGGTTCTCAGTTTCCATAACCTTCTGCAAGCGTGGGAAATTAAAAAAAAAAATAGTTTGTGAAATGACTGCCTACAAAGTTGACATTGTTAAGTCCTGATTTATTACTTTGATAAAGGGTTGATACCCAGTGTGTTGTTGTTGGTATAATGGAATCTCTGTCGACATATCGTCTTTCAGTCAAAATACTGTTATCTCGACAAGCTTTTCAACAGAAGGCATGTCGACGACGGCATTACTGTACTTTGGCTTTAATAAGTCAGTTCGGAGATCCAATTTGCCCAAGTGCAGCGCATGTGCAGAAGAAAGGTCATTCGCTCGATGCGTGCATGAGCAGATATTTGAAAAACTGGATGGGTCCATATGAAAGCTATGTGATAGATTATGCACGCATGACTCAAGAATGTGACAGGCGAAGGTATTCTTCCTAACCATGTGTGAACGGAATGTAACAAAATCACAGCCATGACTTCAGGAATGGTTGTTCTCAAATGCCTCGCTATACAAAAGCTATCCAGTCCTCCAAGATACATGGTATTATGGGGTCAATCGTTCCATGGACTAACTCTGAACTGGCGTATTTGCTGAAATGGTTTCATTGATCATGCCACAATTTTTTGTTTTCCTATTTCAATATTAGATCCAAGAAGGCGATTGAAGAATCCAAGCAACACTTGCAGGACGTTGAAAAGGTGCTACAAAAGGACAAACGCTTCTTGGTGCTTGACTGCGTACCCAATGAACGACTGGACATGCTGATGGAGTATATCGATGAAGTGGCAAAGAAAGGGCCACCCCCACCCCCTACTGCTTCAGAACCTTCACGGCGGTCTATCGTTAAGTGATCCTTGCCCATCGTAGATACGATTAGAATTGATTTTGTAACACCTTGTTCAAACAGACTATATTTGCTGTTACGACTTTGGACAAAAATGAAACAAAAACAAAAATGTTAACATCATTGTTGTTTTGTTGTGGTGCCATAAATGTTGAACTGCATTTGCTACCCCATTTTTGCATTGAATTGCATCTGATTGCCGATGTGTCTCAGTAATGCAAACACGTTCCCAAATTTACAGTGAAGTGAACATGTCTAAAATATGGAAATCACCACTCAATTTCTACTCTATCATTGTCTTGGAAACTCATTACTATATTGTCAAATCAAGTGATACATTTTTTTTTGTGTGTGATTTATTTATTTTTTTGTTTTATTTGTTGGTTTACTATTTTTGGGGTGGTAAAGTGTTTGTATGGCTAGTTTTAAAAGCACAGTAACATAATATATAACAATGATCATTGCAATGAAAGTGTTAATTATGCTTTATTTCTTATCTGGTAACCTTCTGGGAAATTATTATGCGTATGTCGCATTGTGGCTTCAGAGGTGATAATATTTGGTAAATGCACAGGTGTTTTCACATCCATCTTCTTAGAATGGTAAACTAAGTACTGAAAAGCTTGAAGCCACAAAATTACACATTATGATTAATTTTTGTGGTTCCAAGAAAAGATCATAATATGCTCTCTCGAGCTACTCACAAAGTTAAGTGTATTCCCAAACTTTCTTAATTCAGGTGTTTGTCATAGTGGTGAAATGTTGGGGATGACATGCTTTGTCTCTTGTAAGTCATGAAAATGTTGACTTTGAAGTGCATAAAGTAGTTCATGAATGGTAACCTGCTAGCACATATCTCAAGCTAACTCGTATTTGACAATTGCCTTCCTCTGCAGTATCCCATTCAATTCTCGTTTATTTTTCGGTGGCTCCTGATTCTGATTGCTCAGACTGATAAAGCTAGGTCAGGGCATCCAAACTTTTACACAGAATTTTGCAATTCATTACTTTTGCTAATACGCAAATTTTTTGCAAAATTAATGAAAAATAAAAAAGCGTGAAAGCCTGAAATGGCATAACTTTGAAATGCATTCTCTGTAAAATTGTGAGATTCAAGTGAGACATATATATTACGTATGGCATACCTTTTTTGTTGTTACATTCATGATACTTTTAGCATCCATTTCCTACACCTTCATCTCCAACATAGAAACATGTACAAAACTGTAACTCGAATTTCATGTCAGTTAAAGTGAATTATGGGGTCCCAAGAGATTCCACTTAGGCGAAGTCGACTGTATTTCTTTATTCTGAAGAAGAAGTGTTATCGTTTAATTTTACTCTTGAACGTTGGCATAAAACCTTGGTTATAAGTACAGAAAACATTCGATTAATCGTTTCCTTCTTTATGATATACCAATATACATGTGTATGAGAAATGTGACGTTTCCAAGAATAATAAGGTCAGTACTTCAAAGGTAATTTGTCAAAGGTCACTTATTCTTAAAGTTACAATTTGCTTGAACACCTGGAACATTGAACAGTGTGGCCAGTAGCCTTGTACTGCATAACAATTCCCCACAATCTCAGAAAATAAAATGACAACAGCTCAACATCTGGGAAATCCATTTCAGCTGATGTTTTATTCAATAAAAGTTTATAAAAATCGGTTATATAATGATTATTGATATTTGCACATGTCATAAAAACATCAAGATATTCTACAGAGAAAAGATGCAAGTTTGTGCTTGCTTGCTGTATAATAAAATGTAATATATACTTCTGTTTATAAAATGTTGCACTGACCCTGTCCATGTTACCTTATAAATTACAAAATTCACACACTTGTCAGCAAATTGTAATACTTGCTATCCTAAAAATAGATAAATAAATAAATAAATGACAGGACTGCAGCTTGCTGTAGGAATGATACTGTGGAATGTACTAATCAGTAAGTAGTTTTCTTTATTAAATGTACAGATGTAATTTCACACAAAATGGTGGTTGTAATGAGTCATTATTTTGTGGATTAGTTTCAGTGACATGATCTTACATAAGTGTAAGAATACAATTGCATGTTCTCACTTAAATCTGTCACTTTTTTTAAAAAACAATGATTCATCATCACAAGGTTTCATTAAAAGTGTCCTTTTAGAAAAGGGCAAATTCTCACATGAAGTACTTGGCCACTGGTTATTATCTGATGCATTTAACACAAAAAGTCATAAATTCATAATTGATTAGTATTGCTTTGAGCAATCTGCCAGTCATGGGTATTAAAATATTAATATAAAGTAACCATTCCCCATTCCCACTGTGATGATGCTGTTTTATGACCACTAATCCCTACTTATGTTTTGTCCCCACTTATGTTTTGTCCACACCCAAGCCCATTTTGTGGAATTTAAGTGAAGTGTGTTTGAAATCATGCTGTGGTGGTTGTGGTGGAAGAGTCGTGGTTTCGCCCGTCTGAGTCGGGGGTGGACAGCTGGCAGCCCGCCGGTAGTCCGGGTCGTACGTGGCTTGATACGTGGTACAGAAATCCATTTTGCCTGGTGACGAGCGGGGTCGGACCTTTGGACGGCACGACTGGGCCGGTGCCATGGGTATCCCGGTGTAGTGAGCTCTAGAAGTCGACTGGCCATAGAAAGGTGCGGTCGGCGGCTCGTATGTTTCGCAAATCTAAAAAGTGGTTAATGATAGAATAATAGAGAACTTGTTGCATTAAATACCGATGTATTTGAAGTTGTGTTTCCATTTGTTTTAGCAGGGAGGGGAGGGGGACTTTTAGTATAAGCGCCCATCTAAAGGAATGGTGTTGCAGTTAGTCTTAAAAATTCTTATAACTCTTCACTGGCTTGAAGTCATAATGCATACTAACAAAGGTTCTTAGCCCTCCAAAAACGTCTGATTAGTCGTTTGATATGTAATGGTGCTAACAAATTTGATACAGCAAAATCGTTAGGGGTGTTATCCCCACCCCCACTTCCCTCTCTTAAAAATCCAGGTATAGTGCCAGCACCCCATTACTCCCCACCCCCCCCCGCCCCCTGCTCCCAGGGACCTGGAAACGTCAGTTGGGAGCCTACCTTGTAAGACGCCGGGCGATTTGTCTTCTCCCACCGGACGAAGCTCAAACAGTACTGGGTCTTACAGTCCATGGGCGTGTCTTTATCCCCGTCCCCTCGACCTGTATTCGAAGAGCGCAGGTTGCTATCGCGTTTACACGTGACCCCGCGGCATTTCTCTATTGCACACAGTTTAGCTGGATCAACGTACGTTTCCTGCAAAAGAAACATGAAGATGGAAGAGCAAATGAAATCACGACAACTATACGGTTTACGAGTGCTCCATTAAAATCCGGGTCCAATATCTGTATGCTTACATTGGGGACTAAACCAGAAAAAAATTGATGTTAATCAAAACCGCAAAACAACGAATATTTAACTGCATGTATTTCAAATTTAAATACCTGATGAATTCTGTATCCAACATATGTATGAAAGGTATTGTTTGAACAGGTAGAAAGAAAATTTTGACGTTAGTAAAGTTTGTTTATTGACTAGAATCAATGTTGAAACAGTAATTTTTATTTGAACAAGCGGAACTTTCTTAGATGTCACTTTGTTTTGTTCGTGTATTTTTTCCTCATCCATTATCTGTCCAGTTTTAATCCGAGTTTGTCCCCGATAACGGGCTGGCTGGATTGGATTTACATCACTCTCACTCCATCTCGCTCGGTTCAGGGTATCCTCCAATCTCAAACCAACCTTCTTGAGGTCCTCTTCCACCTACCTTATCCACGTCTTCTTTGGTCGTCATCGCATTCTTTGTTTATTTACTCTAAGCCCAAATACTTTTCTCAGAGAACATGATCGTCATCATGGCATCATCATTGTACTGTTTATAATTTTATGTATCAATTATGAGAACACACATTCTAAACAACTGTAATGCAGGCGTCACACCGTCCCGAAATTGAACACACGATCAAGGGAATTTTCGAATTCGGCTCTGATCGTATAAACGTCGGGGCATTCGTGAGAGCATCCAAAGCCATCGTGTGGCCTTCTGTAGGCATCAAACTAGCTTCGGATGTTCTTTTCTCTTTGTTTAACACTTTCGGGCCAACTTCGCGCGAAATTGAAAATTCCATACTCGTGTGACCAGGTTGGGTCAATTTCGGGACAGTGTGACGCCACCTCAAAGATCTTCATCGTTACCAAACTTCTGGAAAAACTCTTGGCTGATAACTCGATATCAACATTAGTTTCTTAATATGTTTGCAGTGAAAATAACACCATACTAACTGAATAACCACGATATTGGAATTTCTCTCATACCTGATAGCGGGTTAGTAAGGGTCTTGCCCGTTTCACATCGGGCATTTTGACGGGTTGGTCCTCGGCCCAAGCTGGGCGTCGTATTTCCACTACGATGGGGATAGGTTGGAAAGCCGTGCGGTGGGTGGTCCTGCCGTCAAACTTGGAGGCTGTGTGACAAACGGGGCCATGTTTGGTTTATTATTACGGTTACATATCGTCATAGTAACGTTTTATCAAATTACACACGATAATGACAGCTTTTCCTTGCAAATTACGGGAAAACCTACCATATTTTCACTCAAAAGTGCTGTACCTGTAGTAACAAAAAATGGTTACGAGAGAGTAAATTATGAATGAATGGTCAGTCACTTTTATTGAGCGCAAATTAAGTGCTTTTTAATGCTTTATCTTTTGACCTTATCGGAGACATTTATAGCATATAGGGACAATGTAGCTCATATTTGGTAAAATTTGAAACATTTTTGATATGTTTATTGTATCGCCATAATATAGGGATTGTCCTTTTTGGCTGATTCCTTCTCAATAGATATTTTCGAAATATATTATCTTGCAATTTATTTATCTTGTTCGATGTCGATTGTTTTTAACACTGAGTAAAGTGAAATGAATTGAAATGAAATGAAATTGAAACGAATCAAATTGAATTGAATTGAATTGAATTGAATGAAATGGAATAGAATAGAATGGAAATGAATAAAATTTATTATCAAATTTCAATGGACATAACGGACATCATGCAATACATACACACATATTGAATGATAGAATGAATTAATCCTTACGATTGCGGTTGTAGGTTTGTTTCGGCTTGTAGCTCTGTTCAGGACGGACGTCCTTGTGTTGAACGAAGTCTCGTTTGAATACCGTCAGGTCGTCGAACTTAACATTTTTCGGCGGGTATTTTTGTTGGAAGATTCGGACAGCGATCTGGCGGGCGACTGACGCTGGACTAACGTCTTCGGCGTGAACTCCGCGCGATTCGTGGTCTCGCTCTCGAAGGGTTGGCTGGGATCGATGTACGAGTTTTCCTCCGGTTTCAGAGAAGTAGCCGGGGCCACGTTGCCGGGGTGGCGGAACGTCTCCTGGGTTGGAATAAACAATTCTTGTCATTGTCATTATCTCTTTAAAGTGGAATGAAACCCAAACATCTTCCTACATTCAGAGAATACATAACAATATATGAAATAAAACAGTGAAAGTTTGAACAAATTTGATTGAACCGTTCAAGAGTTATGAATGTTCAAAGTGGAGGATTAATAAAGTGACAACCCTACCACTTTTTGATAAAAAAATAGTGGAGAACTTTGGCTTTGTACATAAATTTTCACTGACTCCCAATTTTTTTTTCTCGAAATTTCACATATAAGTAGGCCTACACATGTATGTCCCAGCAAAAATGATATATGTTTTTTTCTGAAAGAATTTGATTACCTTCTCAACTGACATTTCAGACAAACGTAAATTTGTGAAAATTGGTGTATAAAACCAAAAGGGAGTTCTCCACACTTTTATCTAAAAAAAAGTAGAGTTGCCAATTTAAGAATTCTCCATAATAAGGATTATGTAAACTTTGGATTATGTAAACTAATGAACGGTTCGGTCAAATCTTGCGCAAAGTTTCACCATTTCTTTCTCTTGTCGTTATCTATTCTCTAAATGCAAGTAGATATCTGGATTTCATTCCCCTTTAAATGCCAACTACAACCGCCCATCAGTATGAAATCAGTTTGTCAATCCATGTACGGGCGTCAACAGGCGGGAGACAGTGAGAATACCCGGTGCACCCCTCCCACTTTCAAAAAAGTTATTGGGACATCATATCACCCCCTCCCCCTACTTTCCGAGATATCAAGGGGCGGTATTCCTTCCCTGACTAGAAGATCCGGCTTTTTTATTGTTGAACATGCTACTAATTAGATATTACAAGTTAACAATGCACCCTAAGGAAACAAAAAACTGGCTCTGGGATCCCATATCGTAACAATGGGGACATTTTTGGCTGCCTGATAGTATCAGTTGGCCTAAAAAGCCGCTACCAAGAAGTTCTTCATCTGTAAAATATGCTAACCACCAGGGGCGTCGATCCATGTTTCGAATTGGGGGGGGGGGCAAAAATTAAAAAAAAGTCCAAAATTTTCGGCGTGTTCTACGCGCCAAATTGTAATACAGAATTTTGCTTTGCGATTTTGTATATGTAATGGTATTTTTATGCCATATTTAATGGTTTTATAGTGCTTTCCAATGCTTTTTAAAACATGTATTTGCATTGCATATTATGAATTTTTCAAATTGTCAACATTATTGGGTGGTGCAAATCGATATGTTCCCCCCCCCCCAACTATTTTCATTGGGTGGCGATCGCCCCCCCCCCCCCGGACTCGACGCTTCTGCTAACAACCTTTAAGGCTAAGTCACACTGTACCGTCTAACCATTCCTTCTGAAAAACCAACGCGTACGTTTATTAAACGTTTATTGGACTTTTTAATTCGTTTTTCAACTGGATTACAAACGTATCTAGACGTTGACAGACTTTAGAGCCGTGGCTGCTTTTGCGTTCGTTCAATTCTATGTAGTGCCCATTTGCCACTCAGTCGACATCCGCTGAGTTAATATTTTAAGACAGGAGGCAGACGGGAATCGTTAAAACGGCACGAAGTGTGACTTAGCCTCAGGTAATTGTGTTGCTTGAGGGTAACAGAGGTCACCCGTAGGCCGGTGCCGTTAAACCGATGCATTGTCCGTCAAGATAATATTAACCTGATCAGCACGCGATGCGCAATGGAATACAATAAATGGAACAGACCCCGAAAAACACCCCGCTGAT
>JZLH01S0145580.1:39906-58166 GCA_001188425.1 Eucidaris tribuloides | reverse complement strand
TGTGTTTTAATTTATTTTTGGGGCCAGTAAATTTTAGGTTCAGGCCAGTAAAATAATGAAAAACTTGACTTCTACTGGTCTGACAGGAACAGGTCGGACCAGTAGAAAAAAAGTTAGTGTGGAGCCCTGGAGTATGGGAAAATAAAAATTTTGAGTGGCAGCTCTGGTACAAATGCAAGCACCCCAGAGCTCAGAGCTGACATGTAAATTAGTACATACCCCCAAAAAATTGCTGAGCCAGGAACTTGTCCTGAACCAACACCATCTGGTATCTTTGGTATAAGCCCTGATTTTCTAAATCTTTGACCTTTCACCTCCAAAATCTACCTTATTCATTGTTACATCATTGTAAATACCTGACCCAAGGTTTATTAAAATCCAACCCACAGTTAAAGGTGAATGACATGATTAGGGGTAGTCCTCATCTTGAAGTAAAAACTGTTCTAGAATCAAGTAAACTATGCAAGGATTCTACTGTGAAAATTTCATAGTCAAAAGTTGATTCATTTAAAAAAAAACTTCTATCAAAATGCATTGTAACAGACAAATCTGTAGTGTGTCTTTCTGAGCCTAGAGAGAATTAAATTGCTGGCATGTTCATGCTTGATTCTCCTTAAAGATTGTGTCATTGATTTGCACATCAAAAATCATGCTTGATTCCCCTTAAGTAAACAAACTCAAGACATATCCTTCCAGCCAGGAGATCCACTCCAGTAGGTGTATAATTGGTATATTTTTCAACCAATTTGGTTCAGTTCTAAGTTCTGAGCTTTAAGATTGTTAAGTGTTTAAGTGTTAACGAGCCTAAATCAGACAAACGCCCTGTGACCTTTGACCTTCGGACTCCAAATCTGACCAGTTCATTGTTACATCATAGAACATACTTGACACAAGTTTGATTAAAATCTAATCAGTCTTACTCTTAATTTATCATGGCAACGGCATGTTAAAAACACTATCATTGTGGAAGTCCCATTAAAAAAATTGTCAAACTTTGCTTTCTGACATATCTGACATTATTTGAAAGGACAAATAAACTCACTAGAATACACAAGTTCAAACAGTTATAGTGTCACTTGTAAATATGTACAGATAAAAATTGGCACATCAATTACTGTCAGCCAATGAAAATTCGACGACACAGCATCTGTGGGCAAAAACTGAATGGTACGATGATTTTCACTTTGATCTTAATGAACTGCAATTTTTTAAGGGCTTCATGTTTAGACCTTATCAGAGACACTGGTAACATCGGGAATCATGTAGCCCACATTTTTTTTTTTTTAAACTGGGGTATTGTTATACAATGCCTTCAAGGGTCAATGACATTACCACTTGGTGAGCAGACAACTCCTGCGTCCTCATGATGTCCGCAGTTATGGACCAAGAAGCCATCATTTGGACAGTCCTCAAGGCGCGCCTCCGTCCCGTCACACTGCACCTCGTCCAGCACTATATCCCCCTCCCCTTCTCCAAAGGAAGCGGACGAGAGAGCGCTCTCTGCCCCGGGGAAACCCAGCATACGGCACACCACATCAGCATCAGAAATGTCCCAACTATCGTCACACACTGTTCCCCAGCCAATGTCGTAAAAGATCTCAACACGTCCCTCGCGGTCAGTACTTCCATCCACTAGACGAACGTCGCCTGATTGCAGAGGTGCCGGGGGAGTCGGCATATCTGTCCAAAAAAAATGTCAGGAAATGTACAATTTGTGTCAAAAAGTGGCAAACCATATATGACAACAGATATCACTCCCTGTTTGACTGAAATATAGGGATGATTTTGCCCCCAAATAGGAAAATTGTATCAAAACAAGAGTTGAAAATGCTCAAAATTCAGATTCTTTCCTCCAAAGTCAGAATAGTTGGGAGGTCTATGACTAGTACTTCACCTTATGTTGATATTGTGGGAGACATCACATTAGTGAAAACTATCAAGAAAGGCATGTCTCTTTCGCATTTAGTTGTGAAACAAAATAATGCAGGATGATAATGGCATGAAAAATAACTTAATTTAAAAATTCAAACAGGCCTATAATTTTTGTAACTTTACTCATCAAGGCTTCCTGGGAGTTGAATTTTTTTTTCTTATATTAAGTTCTTAACCCATTGGAGATGATTTGATTTCCGTGTAACATGCATTTACCACAAACCCAGCCCAAGATATCTCATACTTAGTCTAAAACGCGTTCACGAGAACACAGCGGATGCACCCAAGCACACACATGGACCTCCCAAATATACATGTATGATGCCTACAGCCGGTGTAGGGGTGTAAACATCATCTCGTCGCTTGCCCGGCAGAAGGGCCCTAGCATATGTTTCTGGCAGAAAGGCCTTTAAAGTAAATTTTCCCTGATTTGAGAAATATTGCTGTATTTGATATTTGCACTTAACAGACTGAAAGAAGGATCTGAAAATATAACACTACTTATTAAAGTTGACTTCATGTGAAAAAAGCCAATGGTTTTCAAGTTAGAGGCAATCTAGTGTTAAGGCCCTTCTGCCGGGAACATATACTGAATACGCTGAATATTTTGCGGTGGTTTTAGTTTCGCAAATTTCGCGACTTACTGAACGGAAAAATTTTCACTTCCTGACATTTTTGTACAAAGTGAATGCAAATACAAATACAATAAAATCGCAATATACTCTCGCGAATTCCTCGTCTTTAAGCAAAATCGCAAAAATATATGGACGCGAAATATATGGCGAATAAAGTACTAGGGGCCTTCTGCCGGACAACCGACAATCTTACCTGACAGTGAACAAATAACCCCAGCGTCTTCATGATGCCCACAATTATTATTGAAATAGCCATTGTGTTGGCACTCCGCAAGGCTCTGTTCCTCCCCGGTACACGCAACATTGTCGAGAACAATTTCGCCTGATCCCTGCCCAAAGGAAGCCGAACTGAGCGCAGAGTCAGCCCCAGAGTAACCCAGCATACGGCAAACGACGTCGGCATCGACGTCATCCCAATCATCGTCGCAAATCGTGCCCCAGGCGCCGTCGTAGTAAACCTCCACCCGGCCTTCGTTCTCACTCTCGCCGTCGACTAGACGTACCTCAAGCTGCTGTTCAGACGTCGTGGTGGCAATTGTAGTAATTGAAGCTGCACATGCATTGATCAAATGGAAACAGCTATTCGTACAATCCCGACAGTGTAAGTAGAAACTAAACTCCTCAAAAAAAGTTTGGAAATCTGATTTTGATCGATTATTTCTCCCTTCTTGTAGTAGCAATTAAAGTGTGATTGGTACCAGCAAAAAGATTATTTAATTTTCTTTAAAATTATGCCCTACTTGGTATAATTATGCTATCAAGGAAGGGGCAGTATTTGAAAATATGGGATAAAGTGTAAATTGAAAAGCTGCAAAATGGCCGGTTTTCATGAAGAGTCAATATTGTTTTGTATGGAGTTATGTCTTTTGTTCTCAGCTGGTCAGGAATGACTGTCAATTTCAAAAGTAGTCCATGCCACTTCATTTGTTTATGACTTTGAGACTGAGTGGTTTGAGTTCTGTTTTTAAATGTCCATACATGTTTTTGTATGTTTGTTGTTTTTTGCTTGCTTGTGTCCATGTTTGTTTTAATCCATGATAGTGTTCGTGTTATAATGAACAATGACCAAAAGACATTGGAAAACTCACTTATCAACAGGGAAATAAGAAATTAGGTGATTTAAAAAACGGGGGTCATTTTGCAAAGTCTTTTATCTCAAAGTCATGAACATTTGTAGTGTCAGGAGCTCCTTTTTATATTGACATTCATGGCTGACAAACTAGGAACAACAGACATAACTCCGTACAAAAGAACATGTCCTTTATTGACTCTTTGTGACCACCGGTCATTTTGCAGCTATTCAAATTACACTTCATCCCACAAATACTGCCTTTTCTCCGATGAAATAATCATAACAAGTAGGGTATCATTTTAAAGAAAAATAAATAAACTTTCTGAAGGTACAAAACATGGATTGTTTACTACTACGAAATGGGAGAAAAAATTCATGAAACTCGGATTTCCAAACTTTTTTGGAAGTTAGAGTTTATATCAACACAAATTGACTTTGAAGTGGTTTGAAGGTCACACAATAGAGTTGAGTTGGGTTCAGCTGAACTTTTCTCATTGTAATTCATGATTAATTCAATTGTAAAAGATACATGAAGTTTTAATAAACCTTCAATATTTCAAAGTGGGCAAGTAGTCATAATTTGCACTAATGCACAACAATGCTTCAAAAGTGCTTCATGTAAGATGGACAGGTATAGCGGTGGAACTTTCGGGTACCCGACATAAATTTTGGGTAGGTACCTGTACCCAAAAATAAAATAGAAATAAATAATCACTAGATTTTGAATTTTTACCAATGAATGCATCATATTTTCTGGCAACTCCATCGTTTCTCATTCAAAAGGACACAATATTTTGCAAGAAGATTGACACTGACTGCACAACAGAGATTCATCAAGTTGTAGTATCCAACATGGTCACAGAATCCAACATGGTCGTGAATACCTTCCATCCATCGGTTTGACAAAATGATGACACAAATGGTACCCTAGGGATACCAAATAGAAATCTGGCATTTTGTTGAATTGTTTCTTTTTATTTTTTTGCACTGTGCCCTGGGTTACAAAATGGTGTCTAAGTTATTTTGTAGTATGAAAATAACAACTTCAGCTTCATTTTCACTCCACTTTTTGCAAGTTTATGTCTTTTTGTGCACTTGCACAGCTTCTGCATCATAACCACTGATCTCTGACAGTGAGCATACAGAAACTACATTTTTGGACGAAAGAGGGCGCTACCACAAAACGATACAGGGGTAGCGTGTGGTACATCACGTGTCACTGTAATGTACACAGGAGAAAACTATCTGGTTCTTATTCTGGCCACAACCACTGATCTCTGACAGTGAGCATACAGAAACTACATTTTTGGATGAAAGAGGGCGCTACCACAAATGATACACCGGGGTACCCCGGGGTAGCGTGTGGTACATCACGTGTCACTGTAATGTACACAGGAGAAAACTATCTGGTTCTTATTTTGGCCACAAGCATGAATTGGGACACAATCGACTTTTCCAGAACATGCAGCATTTACCAGAAGAAATCCCACCGCTGCCACCAGTTGTACGATTGAAAAATTAACAACAGCAAAAATGAATTTATGAAAAGTACACTATCATCTACAATCCAACAATCAACACAGGGAGACACACAACAGGAAACTGAAGACGCAAAATAGAGCACTACCAGAAGTCTTTGAGTGTGTTTCATTTTGTCTTCAATTTCTTGCTGTGTGTTTTCCTTTTATGTTGATTGTTGAGGATGAGTGTAACTTTCACACTTTCCTCTTTTGTTGTTGTTGATTTTTCAACCTTACATAAATCATGGTGATTGCACATGTCACTGGAGATGAATTAAACCAATCAAATAAACTAACAAATAATATGAACATACAAAGCAAAAATTGATATAAAGTTGTTTTAGATGAGAAATACCAATTAATGAGATAGTCTGATTTGGTGTTTGCACAACTTGTTCTCATTTTGGTCTTTACTGTATCTGTATGTATACATGTCATACGTGTACGCAGAGGGGTGTTTGGGGTGTTCAAACACCCCCTTTGGCAAAAGGGGGGTGTGTCAAACAACCCCTTTTAGCAAAATTTTTGAATTTTTGCTCACCGCTACCCCCACCTGCTGAGCGACTTTTCAGCAACTGGGCTGATCAGGAAAGAATGTTGACCTCTGATTTGGAATGAAAAAAAATGTATACATATATTTTTCAGCGGCTCGGCTGACCGGAAAAATTTTTTCCTCTGATTTGGAATGAAAAAAAATGTATACATATATTTTTCAGCGGCTCGGCTGACCGGAAAAATTTTTTAACCTCGGATTTGAAATGTAAGATTTTCACTTTTCACAGTTGGGACGACCAGGAAAAAATTTAGATCTAGGATTTGGCCACGGATGAACACCCCCCTTTGCAAAATCCTGCGTATGCCTATGATACATGTGCACATTGCAACTCCAAACTGGCTATTCAATCTACTTGTCGGTAAACTTTGAATAAAGTACCTGGATCTATACAAACAACGCCAGCATCTTCCGCGTGTCCGCAATTCTCGATCCTGAAACCATTGTGGTCGCAATCTACGATGTTATCCTCAGTCCCATCGCACTGCACGTTGTCCAGGATGATGTCGCCAGAGCCTTCTCCGAAGGTGGCCTCCAACGTGGCTTCCATCGCACCCGGATAGCCCAACATACGGCACACCACGTGGGCGTCGTCTAGGTCCCACAGGTCATCGCACACCGTCCCCCAGTTACCGCTGTAGTAGTACTCCACTCGGCCTTCAAGGGGACTGGTACCATTGGCCAAGCGTACTGTAGCCAATGGAGATGATAATTACAATTTGGAAAATTCAAATATTGTGAAAGCTATATTATTATTATTATTATTATTATTATTATTTATATACTGCACTTTTCTCAAGATGGCCCAAAGCGCTTACAAGAAAAATTACACAAGGTTTTACAATGAAAATATACAATTCTAAAAATTTGGGTCAAAAAAAGAAATGTTTTAAGTGCCTTTTTGAATGAAGGCACAGACTGTGATTGTCTGAGTGTTAGAGGGAGCCTATTCCAGTATTTTGATGCAGTTATAGTGAAAGTCCTATCTCCAGCCAGTTTCCGTGTGATGTTATATGTGAGACGGAGTGGATCATTGGAAACCACATTATATCCCTCATTGCATGTTTCTTGAATTCTGGTTGGTCAAAAGTATGTCACATGATAAAAAATAAACACACTTTTTTGTGAGTGTGGGAGACAGTAGTTCAAAGCCATTTAATAGTAAATTCAGCATCTTGTGTAGAAACATGTACCATATACTATTTTTATTCCGAGCGCGTGTGAGACACCAAAGCGTGCTACATCCATATGGAAGTCTAGCAAAGATTAATACACGGTTAAGTTCGTCGAGTTTGAGTTAAGATTACAGATAAAATAAGAATACAGATTATATGTGTGTGTTTTTAGGTTTATGAGATTGGTACTCAAGTAGAGTATACGTTAATGGAATTAAATCCCTATTAGTACTGCAAATAAAAATGTTGAGCAGCTGTATGCCACACAATTGGTTTGCTCAGTGCAAAGCACATACGTAGTCGTAAAACTCAGAGAAAAATTGAAGGTACCGTAATAGAGTTTCCATTTTCTTTTTTCTTTACTTTGCGTAGTTTCCCTGTTAATTCGATGACAGATATAACAAATGATACTTCCAAATTGAACCACAAGGCAAGACCTTCATATCTTAGTATTACAGTCTGCACAAAACAAATGACAAAAATATGAGCTCAAAATTTCCCAGCATTTTAGTTGAAAATCAGGAACATTTCAAGGACTGTTCAAGAAAAAAAAAATCAAGGCTTGTACGTACCCTGTAGGCACCTGAAGCCACAATAAGAATTTGAATAATTTTACATTCATTGCCCTACACAGAAGATTCCTGCCAAGTTTGGTGAAAATCTGATCAGCAGTACAAACCCCATTGAAAGATTATATTTTTAGGTGGCCCCAGTTTCGTATAAATGGCCTGGCACCTACATACATATCATGCTTAATTACTGTCAAACAGTTGTCATTATACTCCCTAAGATCAAATAATGGTCTGCTGTTAGAACATAGAAGTAGTGTCAGACTTTTTCCTACTCTCGATGAAAAGGCATTTGAAATCGCTGCACATGGAATGCTCTTCCTCTCCGTTTGCATAAACTACAGTCTGTTGAAACTTTTAAAAGCCTCATTAAAATGGTCTTATTCAAGACTGCACTGGCAGAGTGATATACTTTGTTGGATGGAACCATACTAATAGTGGAATAAAAACTAATTTAATTTGAAATCTTATGTAACATTAAGTAATTTTTTTTTCTCTCTCTCTTTGTAACCACCAAATTCTCTCATATAATTGTAAAGCCCATTTGAATATATAGTATTTGCACTATATAAATGTATTATTATAAAATACTGGGTCATACCTGTCGGTGAGCAAGTCACACCAGCATCCTCGCCGTGACCGCAGTTCTCGACAAACAACCCACTGTGCTCACAATCGATGATGTTGTCTTCCGTTCCCTCACAGTTCACGTCATCCAAGAGAATCCGTCCTGTGCCCTCTCCAAAGACGGCATTTCCTTGAACATTTTCCACCCCAGGATGGCCCAGCATACGGCAGACAACTTCGCCATTTTGATCATCCCAATCGTCATCGCAGACGGTGTTCCAGGTGCCATCGTAATAGATCTCGACGCGGCCTTCGTGGTAGCTGCTGCCATCAACAAGACGTACTGTACGGATCAGGGCAGAAAATAAAATTTGATTTTGGGGGCTACTTTCAAATCTGACTTAGTGATTTGAGTATATTATACATTGAACCCTATGAGGAAAATTGAGGCCTGTTTTGTGATTTTAGGGGGCTATTAACCGTAAAAAGACTGGGCTTTTTCGGAGGTGTTGAGGACTGGGGGGGGGGGGGCCGTTCTAATCTCTGCTGTGGAGAGTGCGACCACACTGAAATTTGGCATGCAGGTTCCTTTCAACATAAACTCTAATTCTGTATAGTAATTTTGGGGAAAAAAATCAATCTCTAATTAATATGAATTAATTATGCAAATTTATGCAAGAAAAAACATGATTTGCATATAAAACACTCAATTTCACTTGAAATATTGTAATTTTTTGCAGAAGTAATCTTTGCGACCTTCTTAATTAGTTTTCATCATTTAAAATTGCAAAATTCAATTTTTTCCTTTTGTATTTCTTTGTTTTTCGAATTTCTTACATATTTCTTTGTTTTTGAAACTTTCGTCTTCTGTTTTTTTCCATGAAATTCATTGCAGACCATTTAAAAACCAAAATTAGCTGAAAATTAATTATGACGATCAATTATAATAGAAAATAATGACCGTTTTATGAATTTCAAGATATCAGACAAATTCCATTCACTTTGTACACAAATCACATATTGAGCCATTTTTCGGCCATTTTTGGCATGACAATGTCTCACGAAAAGTCATGGGACGTCGCAATGCTGTACCTGTTTGTCTCGAATTTGGTCTCAAAAGTTGCGCAAGACTTCAGAGAAAAAAGTCATATAATTGCGTGGTATTAGCATTGTGCGTTTCAAAATAATTGTGCGAAACGTCGAGGGGGGGGGGGCATCATGGCCCCCTAGTCCTTTTAGGGTTAAGCCTTTTTCTTCTTTAATTTTGGGGGATAAAACGCCCTCAGCCCCTGTGTATTTCCTACACTGGTATACATCAAAGAGATTAAAAAAACTTTGCATTTCAAGAATGTTTAAAGTGTAGAAGAGCCCCAAAACATGGCTGCCTTACTTTTCCGTAAATTTCATTTTTTGTACCATCAAAATTCTTTACAATTCTGTGTTCCAGGTGATGTTGTAACGGTGGCTACAGCCATCAGCAAGATGTACATGTACTGTAAGGAATCATAGATAATTTTGGTGCTGAGGTGAGAAAACCTTGCATCTAAAGAAAGGTTCATGTTTAGGAGAGTCAAAAAACATGACTGTCTTACTTTCAAGTAAATTTCATTTATTGTAGCATCAAACCGTGAATTTGAATTTATTTATTGTCCTTTAAATAGAAATTTGTTGTTCACTGGCATAACAAATTACATGACATGATAACCATGCAAAATATAATCAGGGTTATACGACTACACAAAATGCCTGGTTACATAAATTGAATAAAGATTAGATATGCATTTAATGCATACCAGCACCACTATAAAGACGGCTAGGATTATCCTTGAATATGTGAACTCCATTAGGATTCCAGAACAGTCACAAAATTATATGAAAGTAGTTCACAAAACTATGAAAATATGACAAGAAAATAGCCAGTGAAGGTCGCCACAGCGCGGCGCCCTCTGACGGTCCTATTCTGTTTTCCACTTATTTTTCATGACTTTTCCCATGGTCGATGGCATAAAAAACTTATAGCATTAGGTCTATTTGTAGGTATCATTTGGATCAATAAAAGCATGCATTATATTCGAGGCCGGCTTCGCTGTTAGCCGCAGCCTATTCGATAAGTGTCGAGCTGTATTATACTGATTGCGATATGGAGATGGAGCCAATGAGGGGAGCAGCCCAAGCGCCTATCAACAGTGGTTTCGTTCCTAGAAAACCTATGAACCCGCTATGAAGCTCTTAAATGAATATTTACGTATTATAAGCCAAAGAGCGACAAGGTGGACGAGACCCCAAGTGCCTATCAACACTTATAAGCCAATCAGCGTGTTTCTATTGGGCATACCTATTTATCCGGATAAAATTTAACCGGCTAATAGCAGAGAGCAGTGCGTTTCTAGTGGATTGCGTTTTCCGCAAAGCTCGATCGATCCTACTGGCTAAGAGTCCGTTGACCTGGGTTGCCGCAAGGTATTGTGGGATGACCGAGGTCAAATTTATGCTCCATCAAATACACGCACACTGCAGCCAGGGGTCATATATTTCGATCACATGGTTTTGTTCATTTCTGGTTCGTCACCAGCAAATACCGCAACATACCGCAACGGGCTGTTTTTATTGACGTCTTACGGTATCTTACGGTATAGCTCTCCGCTATTATCCCACAAAAAGCAGGATAATTAGCAGCTAAACTTTCTCTGCTTAAAAGACGGCTAATGGCGGGGAAGGTCTGTTTCTATTCTACTCCTTCTACTCCATTAGCTGGTTCATTCCGGAAAACAAGCTTCAATAGAAACACACTGTATGAGAGACGTGGTGGACATGGTTTGGTTTGTCACATTGATCTTTACCATAAGACCAGACAAGGGCAGGTAGTCCTGTGGCGCCCCGTCCCCAGGGCCCTGTTTACCTGTAGGTGTGCAGATAACGCCAGCGTCTTCACTGTGTCCACAGTTCCCCACAAAATAGCCCCGGTGTCGGCAATGCTCGATGTTCGTTTCGTTACCCGTGCAGTCAACGTCGTCGAAAATAATCTCCCCCACTCCTTCCCCGAAAACCGCATTCCCCAAAGCAAATTCCGCTCCCGGGAAACCCAGCATCCGACAGATCACACCGGCATCGTTTAAGTCCCAGGAATCGTCACAGACTGTGCTCCACGAGCCATCGTAATTCACCTCAACCCTACCCTCGTTTACAGTAGCGCCATCAGCCAACCGAACTTCAATGGGAACTTCTTCAGGGTCATCTGTTGGGAGTAAGAAAAATGTGCATATATTAGCATATGTCATGAGCTTTAACATTCTGCGAAAAAGTTTGGAATTTCCCACCTAGTGTTATCATATAAAACAAACAGAATTGAAATTAGACAAGAAATGACACAGAAAAAGCATTTTGAAATTGTGGATGGACGACAGACGAAGGATGCTACGCCACGACATAAGGGGTGAATCCTGTCACTTTTTACTACTACTATGTGGCTGGCTTGTATATTGGTCAATTTCCTGTAACAGTAAATAGTAAACCAATATTTTAAGGATTTTCATTATACAAGTAGCCACGTTACTCGGTTGTTATTAACCAAGTAAACGCAATCAGACAACCTAAAATTCCCATCTAGCCAGCAAGGCGGACAACCCCCCTCCCCCCCCCTCCAACTCAGTAATTTGGAATTATAAAAACAGTGAAAATACCTCAAAATTCAAGAGAATTTAGTTCCAATATAGCGTAAACGTCACCAAAAAATGTGCTGAAACACATTTGGTGCATTTCCGGTATTCTTACATTTTCACTACATGTAAATAATCATTTTGAAATACAATTTTTTTTCAGGGCTTCATGTTTAGACCTTATCAAAGACATGTAGAACACAGAGTATTATGTAGCTCACATTTTTTAAACTGCGGTCACTATTAACGCTGTGCCTTGTGTCAGAGCCTTGAGTAGCTATACTTTTAGAGTAGTGCTAGAGTATGGATTTTGAATAAGTTTAGGTTTAAAGAAAAACTATAATTGTACAGTGTGTATCAAATAAAAGTAGACACTTAGAAAAAAAATTATTACACAAAAATTTTATGATCTAGAGATTATTTTTGGATATGAATATTTTACCTGGGACCTAAGCTTTCTGATAACACAGTTGGTATTGAAAGCATTTCACGCATGAGTGAGCACAACCCGCTTTTGTGCAATCGGTCAAAAATGCATTTGCGCACAGAATTGTGTTCTTTTTTAGGGGGTGGGGGATGGGTTGTATCTGAATCATTGCATCATTTTTGCTTCATTTTTTAATCTTCCGCATGCTCAGAGAAGAGCTAATATCAATTCTGTGACATGAAAATCAAAAGGAAGCAATGATTCAGATGTAACCCACCCCCACCCCCTGAAAAAGAAGAAAACTCATTTTTATTTATTCACAGTTCATCTTGCAAACATGACATTTTCTTCTTTTTTAGGGGGGTATATCTGAATCATTGCTTCATTTTTGTCTCAAAGTTGATATTACTTTTTCTCTGAGCATGCTGAGAATTGAATACTTGCGCACATCAGAGCTTCTGCAGCACCGGTCTATGAGTCATTAAACATTGACTATAAGAAGACAATTCTGTGCGCAAATGCATTTTTAGCCGATTGCACAAAAGCGGGATGTGCGTACTCATGCGTGAAATACTGTTAACACCAACAGTGTCATCAGATGGTTTAGGTCCAAGGTAAGATATTCATATCAAAAAATAATCTCAAAATCATGAACAAAATTTGTAATAATTTGTTTTCTAAGTGTCGACTTTGTTTGGATACACACTGTACAACAATTGCAACGTAAGTGTTATGATTACAATGTAGCTTTAATTTAGTTTAATTTTAGCGTTGTAACAAGTAATCTTTATTGTTAGGCCACTCCTTTCATGTGCCGGCTGGGAACCAGAAATGTCTCACTTTCCCAGGCATTGTGAAATGTTATAATGACCACAGAACATCGTTCCCACGCGTTTGCCTTTGATGCGTGTAGCGACAGGATGTAATGGACGGAATGTCGCTGACGCGCTTTGAGTTTCCAGTTTAGTGGAAAAAGATTTAACTATCTCCAGTCGACCACCATTCTCCATACGGGATGGACGTGACTTGTATTGCCTCGTATGTCTTGTACGTGGCTAGAGTTTTGATGCTGTTTGGATGCTATTAGCTACGTCCCGTATGATTTCGCCCGCTGCAAACCGGGGAACTCTGCACTACCTTCACGTGCCAGACTCAACTTTGAATCGTATGTTCGATATTCGCCCGTTGCAAACCGGGGAACTTGGCACTACATTCACATGCTACGTGGAATTATAAGTACTGGAATTAACCCTCACCGATTGTTATTTTGCGAGTTTGACGACTGTTAATTTGCTGTATTTTTACAGATTGTTAACACATCACTCTCCTTATAGTGGACTGGATCAGGATAATTCGCGTTTCGATTCACGTACAGGATTCCCGCCCAAATTCGCACAGATAACGCCGGTGGACTGTGAACTATTAATTACCCTGACTAGTACAGTATGTAAGTCATGCAGAAGTATTTAAGTTTGTTATGATCTCATTGTAATAAATCACTTCAAGGGAAATTCATATATCACTAGACATTTGTTTTACACGCCTGATTATATATTTCGTTTTGTGATCGTAACATAAGGATAGTTACCCTTTCTATCAATGAACATTTTGTCATAATCTGAGTTGTCCTCAGGGGAGTAACTCTCCAGGGGAACCCTCCTCTGGGGAGCTGTCCTTTGGGGGAGTTGCAAGGCTGCAACTCGTAGGGGATATCCCCTACCGTAGGGGATTTTGGCCTTGCGTAGGTTGTAGGGGATACCTACAGGGAAAATAACCTTCCGTAGGGGAAACGTAGGGGGTTTTGATGATTTGTTGGGGATGTAGGGGGTTTTGACAATTTTCAGAAATATTCTTGGAATTCTCACCGGATTTCCTATACAGGGTGGCCCAGAAAGAATGCTACGAGTACGATCGCTAATTTCTTCAACATTATCGGCAAAATGTCATTAATTTTTATTTTGTTGGTTAGAACATTCTTTTTCCAATAAAATGATACCAGGATCATTGATTTTGAGTAAGGCGTTTTGATTCTAGGGCCATTTTTCGGAGGCAATGCAATTTCCCAAATTAGCCAATTTCTCAACAGCGGCGGTCATCGAAACGCCATGATATTCTGGCATCTCAGCTTACCATACCGGACAAACCGCAATGACCAAAGAGCTGGAATGCTCTTGCTTTCATAAGGAAGACGATGCGAGCTATGTCTCCATTGTCATTGCGGTTTGTCCGGTATGGCAAGCTGGGACGCCAGAATATCTCGCCGTTCCGATGACCGCCGCTGTTGAGAAATTGGCAAATTTGGGAAATTGCATTGCCTCCGAAAAATGGCCCTAGAATCAAAACGCCTTACTCAAAATCAATGATCCTGGTATCATTTTATTGGAAAAAGAATGTTCTAACCAACAAAATAAAAATTAATGACATTTTGCCGATAATGGTGAAGAAATTAGCGATCATACTCGTAGCATTCTTTCTGGGCCACCCTGTATATTCATCCATTTTGTCCAGCTCTGGCGAAGAAATCGTTATCAATATTTTGCATTTACTAAGGTTATTTTCAGAAGGAAAAAGTTAATTTTCTAAGAGAAAACATGGGTTCGTAGGGGAAAATTGTGATAATTAGGCGTAGGGGAAAAGGGGTGTGCGTAGGGGAAAATACGCATGCGGCGTAGGGGGAAATCAAAATTTTGAGTGGCAGCCCTGGGGAGTTGTCCTGATATATCATTCATTCATATTAGGTGTTAAAAATAAAATTGGTTAATTTTGATATGTAATAACACAACTAGAAAACGTCAATGACGTAGCGCTCATCCGGCATCTCGCAACATCATATATCCGAAATTTCATGTGGTACAATTTTATACTGGTCAAAAAATTAAAATTTGATATTGAAAACATTTTTGTGATTTTATTTGTGATTTTGAATTTGCATAAATTAGCATAATTAATGAATTTTGAAATTTTGTGTACAAGTTTTGAAGCCCCCACCTAGCCCTATCATATAAAAAAATCAGAATGAAAATTGGTCAAGAAATGAGGGAGAAGCAATTTCTGTTATTTTAGGAATAAATCTGCAAAAATTACCATAATTTATTAATGGAGCAACAGTTAAAAATTCTGGGTAGAAGTTTAGTGTACCAAGCTTAGCTCTACCAGATAAAGCAAACTAAATCAAAATTGGTTGAGAAATGAATGAGAAGAAGCATTGTTAGTGATTTTATTTGTGATTTTGAACAAATTTACATAAATTTGCATAATTGATTAATTTTAAATTTGCATAAAGGCGCGAAGCGTGATCTGTTCGGATGCTGGTTCCCGGAGCGAATTTGCTTTGGAATGCGGTTTTCGGGAAAGGAGTGGGGAGATTATTTTCGATCGCGTTCGACTGCACGGGTAATCGAACGAGCGCATCGAGGATTGGCCGACAGCCGGGGCTATTTTGTGGGGAAACTGTGGACACAGTGAAGACGCTTGGCGTTATCATGCAGCGACTACAGGTAAACAGGGCCCTGGGGAACGGTCGCGCAAGGACTACCTGCCCTTGTCTGGGTCTTATGGTAAGATCAATGTGACATAACCAAACATGTCCACGCACGTCTCTGCCATACAGTGTGTTTCTATGGAATGCTTGTTTTCCGGAATGAAGCCAGCTAATGGAGTAGATAGGAGTAGAATAGAAGCAGACCTTCGCCCGCCATAGCCGTCTTTTATAGCAAGAAAGTTTTAGCTGGCTATTATCTGGCTTTTTGTTGGATGAAAGCGGAGAGCTATAACCGTAAGATACGCGTAAGCCGTCAATAAAACCAGCTCCGTTTTGCGGTATGTTGGGCGGTATTTGGCGTGGTGAGCGAACCAGAAATGAACAAACCTATGTGATCGGGAATATATGAACCCTGCTGCAGTGTGCGTGTATTTGATGGAGCATAAATTTGACCTCGTCTATCCGGCACAATACGATGCGGCAATACCCAGGTGCAACGGACTCTAGCGCAGTAGGATCAGATCGAGCTTGCGGAAATACCGCAATCGCACTAGAAACGCACTGTTCCTGCTATTAAACGGTTAAATTTTAACCGGGATAAATAGTATAAGCTCATAGAAAGCACGGCTGGATGTGGCTTATTACGTGTTGATAGGCAATTGGGTCTAGGCGTCGGCACTCTTGTCGCTCTTGGGCTTATTAATACGTAAATATTCTATTTTAAGTAGCTTCATAGCGGGTTATAGGTTTCTAGGAAGGCGAAACCACCTGCTTTGATAGTGCGCTCTGGCTGGCTGCGCAGCTCATTGGCTCATCTGGCATATCGGCAATACAGTATACATTACAGCTCGATCACGTATGGAGATAGGCTGCGGGATTTTTGTTTTATTTTTTTTTTTTGCTAAGCGAGCGAAGCCGCCTCGAATAATGCATGCTTTTATTGATGGCAGAATGATAGCCGAGTACAAATAGACCTGAATGCTATGAAGTTTTTTATGCCATCGGACGCATAAGGGAAAAGTCTATGAACAATAAGTGGAAACAGAATAGAGACCGTCAGAGTGGGCGGCGGCGCTGTGCGACCTCACTGGCTATTTTCTGTCATTATTGTTCATAGTTTTGTGAACTAGCTTTGCATATAATTTTGTGACTGTTCTGGAATCCATATGATGGAGTTCAGCATATTCAAGGATAATGGCCTAGCGGGCGTCTTTATAGTGGTGGCTGGTATGGCATTAAATGCATATCTAATCTTATTCATTTATGTAAGCAGGCATTTTGTGTAGTCGTATAACCGCGTGATATATTTGGCATGTTATCAGTCATGTAAATTTGTTATGCCAGTGAAAACAAATTTCGTATTAAGGACAATATAATAAATTCAAATTCAACGGTTTTGATGCTGAGCTAATAATATGAAATATTTACTTGAAAAGAGACAGCAGTCATGTTTTTTGACTCTCACTAATACAATGAACCTTCATTAGATGCAAGGTTTTGTCTCACTCAGCAGGCGGCAAAATTATGCTATGTATTCCTTACATGTACATGTACTATCTTGCTGATGGCTGTAGCGCACCGTTACAACATGCAGCTGAAGCAGGTCAGAATTGAAAGATTATTTTGATGTTACAAAAAATTGAAATTTACGGGAAAACGTTAAGGCAGCGTGTTTGGGGCTCTTCTACCACTTTAGAACATTCTTGAAATGCTAAAGTTTTTTTTATCTCTTTGATCGTATACCAGTGTAAGGAAATAGCCTGGGCTTGAGGGCAATTTTATCCGCTCCAAAATTAAGAAGAAAAAGGCTTTAAGCGCCTAAAAAGACTGGGTATTTTGGAGCTGGAAAGACTGGGGGGGGCCTAAAGGCCCCCGGGTTGATATCTTCAGATCTGGCGGGCCGTTGATCGCGGCGATTGCGCGATGAAAGTGCGACCATATGTCGACGTCACCCAATCGACATAATCTAGGCAGAATTGTATATTTGATTGTTCTAAAATTTAGTCAAATTTATTTTTAATTAATTAATTATGCTAATTTATGCAATGAAATTAGAATTTGGCTGTAATCATTAAGTAAAGTCCTTGAAAGTGGGCTCATTTTTGTTTAAGACTCTTTGCGAGATTCTGATTGGTAGGTACATTAAAAAAATCGGTCATCAAAATGTTTTCTTATGTATTTTATTGTTGTTTTGGAATTTCTTATGTATTTCTTTGTTCTTTCGACTTTTTGTTTTTTATTGTTTTTTGTCAATGAATTGCGGTGACAGTTATATTTCGGGTCATAAACAGGTATGGAGCATTAAATTAGTTAATTTAATCAGTAAAAGTAAAAATGATATCATACATTTATGAATTTGGCTGAAAACTACAATTTGCATTGAAATAACACACAATTTCATGTTTTTGAGGCGATTTTGTGGTGACTATGGCAAGTACAAAGTTGCGTAATTTCGTGACCGGTACCGGCGTCGGCATAATTTGGCTTAAAAGATGCGCAAGACTTAAAGAGAAAAAAGTCATGAAAATATGCCGTGCATAGCTTGTCCGCGTTGAAAATTATATCGAAAAATGTCGAGGGGGGCTTTTAGGCCGCGCGCCCCAGCCCCAGTCTTTTAGGGTTTAACCTAAAGGACTAGGGGCCATGATGCGACGCGCCGCCCCTCGCTCGTAG
>JZLH01S0145558.1:27661-45733 GCA_001188425.1 Eucidaris tribuloides | reverse complement strand
TTTCAGGTGCCCGCCTGTTGATGTCCCCCCCCCCCACATTTGACATCGATTGCGCGCCTGGCTACCACGTGGCGTCCAATCTATGCTTTCGATTGAAGGGGGGGGGAACAAAACTGCGAAAATTTCCGGAGCGCTGCCAAATTGTAATACAGAGTTTGTTTCTGCGCAAAGAGGACATAAACATGCAAATTTGTTATGCTTTTTAAACCCATATTTGCATTATGATTTTTCAAGTTGTCTTAGAATTATTGGTGCGGAGAGTGAAATTCGATATGTTATGCCCCCAATTTTTCATTGAGGCGAGTCGCCCCCCCCCCCCGAGCAACGCGTTTGCCTGCACAAATATATTGCAAATTTTTGAACCTGCCAGTAACGTGCTCTATTGCGTAGGACGGACGCGGTTTTTTAATATTGCTTGACTGCCCATTACAATAAAAAAGAAAATGTCGGCCCGAGCGTCAAAATAGGTTCCTTAAACACGGATAGATTTTGTCGTCGCTTTGGCCGCGCGGGCACCCACCAGGCCCTTAAGGGGCCCCTGGCACCCACCCCAATATGAACGGATATTCTCGGCTTCAGTAATTGTGTCCCCCAGTTTCAAAATGGAATTTGCGCCCATGGGTGGTTGTTAAATACCAAACAAGCAATTTTCACGAGACGCATCTCAATAAAAACAAGAGCCCCGGGGGCACGACGCTCACCTGAAGTCTCGCAAACTCTCTATGGTACCCATAGAAAAAACATCAGTTATACATATAGTTTTGGCCCTTGGAGCCTGATATCTAGGCCTCAACGTAGCCAAATGAACTAGTAGTGAAACTTTGCATCCCCTTGCCATATAGCTGATTTTGCCAAGTTAAATCAAATTCTAACATCTGTTTTTATAAAAACAAGGCACGCCATAGTATCTTAACATTTGACCTTTGACCTACGTATGTGACCTTGACCCCAATTTAACATTGAGGTCACTGTACATGTAGCATCTACCATCCAAGTTAGTCACAAATGGGCCAATACCAACCAAAGAAGAAACTTGCAGGTATATTCTATCAATTGACTTCATTTGACCTTTGACCTATATATGTGACCTTTGACCCCCAAATAACATTGAGGTCCCTGTTACACATCTACCACCCAAGTTTGATTACAAATGGGCTTGTGGTTAGAAAGTTACGTAGTTTGGGTCCTTATGGGCCCTGCCCCTGGGCCCCCAGGGGGGCCTGGTGTATCATTCCAGGAACCCTCTTTCCCCTCCCCTGAGGATCATTTCCACCAAGTATCGTGGTCTAAATCCATTGATGTGAATGTAATTTTTCCATATGGGCCCTACCCCAGACTTTTTGCCCCTTAGGGGCACAAACGGGCCACCCTGGGCATTGTCAATAGAGGAACAATTGAATTCAGACAATATAGATGGTATCTCACACAAAGTGCTTACTAAACTTCGTCGGCGCGTTCTCGAACCGTCGCTATTCGACGTTTGGTCAAAAATATCGCATTTTGAGATTTTGTGCAGAAGATTGAAGTATAGTCCTACTCTTTATATGTTAAATTTTATACAGCAATTTATTTTATTTCTGATATGAGGGGTATTTTAAACGATGCCATATAAATTTTGACAAAATGCGCAAATCCCATTGGAAAGTGTACTGTAGCAAAGTAAACACACTGCGGCATTCTAATATCAAATACGCGTTCTGCAAACGCGCGCAACGCGGCTGCATTGATTGACACTGTGAAAGGAGATACGACGGTTGGTTATCGCGGTATTGAAAATGTGGTCAGCGTTTTGATTCCCTTGGCTTTAGTACAGGGACAAATCTAAACCGCTCAACCGAATTACAAGCAATGTAGCTCTTTTGCAATATTTTCTTCTGATTCTTGGTTCTTGTGGTAAAATAACGATATCAATGTTGAGCAATTGTCTTTGTCTTCCAATCAATGTAATATTTCTAGCAATGAAAATATTGTTAAGGCTTGGGACAAAAAGTGGCAATTAAATAAACTTTGAGTCGATTTTCTCTGAAATGACTTTCGCACTGTCGTTATCGCGACTACAACGGTTCGATTGACCGCCGACGAACTATTTCTGATCTAAAGAAGAGGTAGATGTTTGAAAACTACCTACTTTTGGCCCTTTTAGGGCCCTTTGGGCCACCTGGCCCCCAGGGAGGCAGGTGTACCATTTGAGACCTTGAATCCACCCCCTAAAGGATCATCCTGCCAAGTTTGGGCCAAACCAATCATGCATTTTGAAGAAGAAGCTGAAAATGTGATAAGTTTACGGCACGACGCACGACGAACGACGAACGACGACAACGCACGAAAAGATCGCAATAGGCTAACTTGAGTCTTTTGGCTCAGTGTGAGCCCTTAAAAAAAAATACATGTAATAACAAAGAAGGCCTATAATGGAGAAATATTATGGAACTTATATGAGATTCGATTTTGATTTACACGTACTGCTCACCTTTTCTTTAAATTTACGGAGTAGTTTTGGTCACTGGATAACATTTCATTATTAACATTACATCATCATCATCATCATCATCATCACCACCACCACCACCACCACACACCACCACCATCATCCTCATCATCGATCATCATTATCATCATCATCATCATCACATCATCTCATCTATCATATCATCATCAGTGTCGTTTGGTGAATTAGCCTACACGGTACTGTTCCTGTTCTTGGAAAGTCAATATCAGCAAGTATGATTCTAATGAAGTTTCTTAACCAATTTTTTCTATCGTTCACAAAATATCACATGCCCAGTCTGTGAAGTCTCAATGGTACTGATATGGTTAACCATAAGAACAACACCCGAGCCGGCACCAGGACTCGAACCCAGTATCTTTAAACGAATAATACCCAGCGCGTATGCACTCAACCACTGCGCCTCCATCACATTAAAGGTTAAGTTTTGATTTACACACCAAACCGTTTTTGCTTAGATTTGATCCAACTTAAAATAGGGACACGCAAATAGAGTGGTCGAAATATGGGATTCATACATGGTAAGTTCTTGAAATATAATTGCTAAGTCAATTTGAATTGAGCAGTTGATGAAGTTGTAGTTTGTAACAGAAGTCTAGGTTTCAGACACATGATATACGGTAGTTGTTTTCACCTACTACTGAATTTGGTATAGTCCAACCATAGTAAAGATTGTCCAAAGGGTACTGGTGTAAGGTAAGTTTTTGATCTTTTAAGCTTTGATCAGTTTTCATTAAATGATACACGAATCAGGTCTTGTCAGTCATTACCTAGTTTAATGTTTGTATACAATTCAATTTCAGTGATTCTGTTTTAATTTTGTCAGCGCTTATTTCCACGAAACCTGAGTTCTCAGCCCCAAGACTTGCGAAAGGTAAAGATATATGTGAATCTTTACATTTAAATTCCTGTAGGTTATTTGGTCGATATGTTCATTTTGAGATGTATACATTATGGAAACAATCTTTAAGAACAGAAACGCCGCAACCAGGATTTGAACCAAGTATCTCTTGGAGAACAACACTAGGCCTGTATCCACTTGACTATGGCGCGCCGTAGCGCCGCGACGCCTCCATCGTATTAAGGCTTACTTACCATCAGAATGATGAAAAGCTGCCGTGACTTTGTCTCCGACTCCTTGGAAGACTTGTTCGATTGCCTTCGGATAGCCGTTGTCCACCTTCTTCCTCCTTTCGTCGAATCTCCAGACCTGGTTCCCCTTGAAGAAGAATGTCTTCGCTTTGGTTTTCGAGAAGGCGGCATCGACGCCCTTCGGTAGACCCAACTCTGAGACCGGTCTGGGATAGCCGGGTTCTAGCCTGGAACCGTGGTAGACCCAATATTTGGAACCTGTTGTCGGAGGCGATAACAGACGACAAAAACGTTCACGATATGATTATTTTTGAGGTAAATTTAGAACGTAGAACAGAGAAACGGATGAAAAGATTCTTAATCATAAAAACAATGTGTTTGTATCAGGAGTGAATTAAGCGCAACACAACTGATTTGAAAACATCGGATAAGATCATCTATGTCACTTCTCAATGACAGAGTTCTCGTCCAAAGATATTACGTTGGTATAAAACCAGAAGGGTGGTATTATCATCTTTGTACAGCAATAGCACCCTTCTGGCTCTATACTGATATTCATTTTCTTCACTGTGTAATTAGCAATGAACCATGTTTGTTGGGATGTAGCATCAGCATAAGGAGAACTCTTCATGTAATGTACCGTATTATAATCTTAGAACGATGTTGATCCTTGTTTAGAGTTTACTTATGAGTTACACAGCAACCAGGACAACAAACAACTTGACAAGGGCTCCAAAATAATAATGTACGTATATATAATGCTTTTTAATGACAATTACAGGCATTTCTAGCACAATGGATCGTTTGTTTGATATGGACCGATATTCTTTATCTTGGGAAGAGTAATTTTAAACTTTTGCCCAAGGTAGATTTCTGCAATAAAATTGCATCAGTACTATTTAAATTCAATAAAAACATTTCAATGGAAAGGAATTTAAAATGCTATCATTTGATAGCATAAAAGTTGTCATCAATTACTTTCAATTCAGCGTTTCGTTCCTGCAGTGTTTATTATTCTCGCGCACACGGTAATCCCTTTGGCTTACATGGCGGATACAAAGTAATAACTTTCATACTCCTTTAGATGAAGTAAAGCATTTCTCGAATCATAAGCGGAACAAATGTATACATTACGGGGTAGCTGCAATACGATACGTTACGATTTTTTCCACGGAATTGTTCCCCCGTATCTAACTAGGGATCTCAGCATCAGATTTAATACCCAAATGCGTTGTATTCCCCCCCCCCAGATCTCTCGACTAAGATGCGATTTCCCGTCCAAGCTTCTTAGCCTAAATTCACTAGTTTCTGTTTCGTTCTTCTCCTCAAAGTTATTGGTTCGGAATAATGATCTCAGTCTTAATTTCCCCCTCTGTTATAAATGCGCTACCTTGACATCCTTTCTCAGGTGCTTTCTTCAAAATATCACACAGATTCGTTGCGTTTTATTCCTCGCAACATAATATGAAAGTTGTTCTTCATGTGTGACCGTTTTTTACGATCATCTTATGCTAATGTTGTTGTTCATTCTTTGATGAAAATGTGTGTCCCCAGTCTTATACTTAATTTCTCTCAGAGTGTCAATTTCTGTCCAACTTAATCCCATTCCACCACATATATCAGATGAACAGTAACGGTCACTATTGGATATTTTCTTCATTTTGTATTTCGACGAATGAAATTCATTGAAAGTATTGATAATGTTAAAATCCTTTCCGTCTACTTACAGTGTAAACATTCGACTAATGGTATACCGAGGCCAAAGGGTATACCCCCAAAATAGTTTTTTTTTTAAATTGAACATCAATTTCTCTATTCTAATCTGAATTATATGCAGCAATTATTCTAAGTTAGTTACTCATCAATATGGAAACAGGGAAATGTGCGTAATATAGAAACCACAATTTAAATTTTAAAGAGAATCCACAGTACTGGTTGATTACTTGCAGAACAACATCATTTTGATATCAGCTGCTTTCAAACCTTCTGTGAACAGATGGTATTCTAAAAAATGTCACTATATTACGGAGAGAGTAGTTGAAAACAACAGAACACTTCGTTTTTGACAAATCTGCTACACAAATCCACACTGCTGCCAAAGTACTAACACAGAAATCAATATGTGGGGCTATGCCATTCACATTGCAGCAACTGAGTTGACTCAGTCGGGTATTCAAACTGCCAATCCCTCAACTTTTTATCGCATATTAAGTGAATTAGTCCCACATTATAATGCAAATGTAATTTACTCTTACCTGGAAACTAATGAAATGTGAAATTTTGTTGAAAGAGTTTTCCATGCATCAACCAGTACAGTGTTTACTCTTTAACAGAACATACGGTGGATTTAGGGGAAGAAAGACACACTGACAGTGAAGTCAGTGTCATATTCGATTTAGTTTTTTTTTTTTCGTTTCTTTTGCATTTTAGCGAAACTATAATTACTGACTTACCTCTGAAAAATACAGTTCTGTCGTCTCTCCTGTGATAGGCAGCCCGTATATTGGCGGGAAGATTAAACCATTGTTCATTTATCTTTTTGCCCCCCTTAGGTGAGTAGTAACCCTCGCCATGATCTCCAATAGTGTTTACCCTAAAAAGAGGATGACACATAAAGAATTTTCTTTCAAGTACATTACCTTTGAAGACTGAAGGACACTGAGGGTATTGTTCTTCTTTTTGTTACTCTCATTATTCTTCTTATTATGATTACTATCATTATTATTCCCATCATCATCATTACTATTTTTTTCTTCTTCTTCTTACTAATATTATCATCATTTTCACTATCATCATCATCATCATCATCATCGTCATCATCATCATCATCATCACCATCATTATTATTTTAATATAATTATTATTATAATTATTATTTTTGCTACTTCTGTTCGGGATGTATGTACCTGAATGAATTATTGTAATTTCAATGACTTACTGAGCAAAAACAACAACGTATTTTCACCAAGTGGTAGTTACTGCTTATGAATATAAAAAGAAATAAATCAATTTTGAATATTGTACCCTTGTTTATGAATTACCACCAAATCGGACGTCAACATAATACTGCAAAACAAATCCTAGTTCGTATATATGTATAAATGTATGTTTGTGTGTTTGTATATATCTTTGTATGTACATGTATGTTTGTATGTATGTATTTGGTCATCAAAATAATACTATGAAATCATATAACAATGTAGTCCTTGTTTGTATGTATATATGTAGATTTATGTATGTATGTGTGTGTATTTATGTGTGTGTGTGTGTGTGTGTGTGTGTGTGTGCATGTATTATGTGTGTAGGTATGCATATATGTATGTATGTGCGCATGTATGTATGTATGTGTGTATGTATGTGTGTGTGTATGTATGTATTTATGTATTTATGTATGTATGTATATATGTATGTATGTATGTAATGTATGTATGTATGTGATACTCATCTACTGGATACAGAATCACAATGGTGTGACGAACAGTCTAATAATGTAAGTACAATGGCCGAGAAGGATGATTTTCGACAGTCTATACAGCGTGGCCCAAAAAGAATGCTACCGATGCGATCGTTGATTTCTTCAAAATCATTCACAAAATGTCATTGGTGATAAATTCATGGGTTAGAACATTCTTTTTCCAACAAAATGATACCATGATCATTAATTTTGATCGAGGTGTTTGGATCTGAGGGCTATTTTTCGGAGGCAATGTCGTTTCCCAAATTTACTATGTTTTACACTCCAGTGATCATCAGAATACCGAAATATTCTTCCGTCTCAGCATGCCATACCAGACAAATCGCGATGACAATGGAGATGAAGCTCGCATCGTCTTCCTTATGAAAATGAGGGCATTCCAGCCCTTTGTCATCGCAGTTTGTCCGGTATGGCAAGCTGAGACGCCAGAATATCGCGGCGTTCCGATGACCGCAGCTGTTGGAAAATTGGCAAGTTTGGGAAATTGCATTGCCTCCGAAAAATGGCCCTAGATTCAAAACGCCTTACTTAAAATCAATGATCTTGGTATCATTTTATTGGAAAAAGAATGTGCTAACCAACGAAATAAAAACTAATGACATTTTGCCGATAATGGTGAAGAAATTAGCGATCATACTCGTAGCATTCTTTCTAGGCCACCCTGTATATATAATTTGTTCATTTTAGTTTCTTGAATAAAGACACGCGATGTTTCCTATACATGTACCGCAGTACATGAATGAATGAAAAGCGACTATTATCTTAAATACTTGAAGTCAACGAGTCTACTGTACCTTAAATGCATAAATACTGCCACTTATTGATGTAACTGCGCTGAACCCAGCGGTGCAGTACGACTTCTGGGGTCCTGTCGGGTTATTCTTCCCTCTCTGTCTCCCTCTGTCGTTGATCGTGGCAACAGCTGTTTTGGCAATGACAGGTGCGCTTCCCTTAGATCCTGGAATAAAAAAAAATCATTTCATTTCACAAATTATTGGTTTCAAGTAATCTGCAGTTATATTAGTTTCATAATTATATCCAATGCACTTGGATGAGTATGTACGTAACATATTTTGTCACACCAGTAAGTTTGTCAGCCAGTAAGCGTCATTTATACCTTGAGAAACAAAGCAAAGCATAACAAAACAAAAAGCAAAAACAACAATAGCAACACCTTGTCTTTGCATTTTGGACCGTTTTAGACGTACCACTTTCTGCACGAAATGATATCAGGCTGCCTTTATCTAAGTTGGGCAACTGAGATAAGTTTGTGTCCTGCTTCACGTATGGAGACCCAAATCACCAGTCATTTACCTGTAAGTGCACTTTTACTTTTACTTGATACTACTTGGAATAATGTTCATATGAATTGTAGTGATCAGAAACTCATGCCAACGAATATTAATGGATAGGTTTGCGAGCGTCGTCCAACTTATACACTTTGGTGGTTCATTCGATTTACGCTGAAATTCAAGACGGTACCACATCTGGTAAGGATTGTCAATAGCGCCAGCTATTGATGGCTTAGCGTGTTGGCGTAGAATACATGGATGTTTCAATTATGACTAGAGTGATGAGCACAGTAATGGTGTGCATCTTTAACACTTAATTAAGGGTTTTCTTCATAATATTCTCTTTGCTTGATTGCAGATGTTGTCCCGAAAATTGTGTATAAACATGAATAGACTTTAATGGCTAACAGGGTTAACACAAGTTCCCTTCTCACGCAAGAGCAGCCCCCTCCACTGTGGAATATCGAACAAATGAGCAAAACCCTTACCATACAAAGCCTGGACTCCAAGTATGTCATCTTTCGGCAATTCGAAGTTCCTCATGAAGTGGTAATGAGGCCACATCAGGGCTTGCGGCACATTGGAGTGATCCAATCCAAGTGTATGGCCAATTTCATGAGCAGCTATCTGGAAGAAGTTATACCCTGAAAAGATCGAGTAATCAATATAACAGCATACGCGCAAAACACACGAGTATTGTTGAAAATCCCAACTTAAAGTTTGTGTTTGGGATTTGCAAGTCCATTACTTCCCTTCATTATCAATACTAAACGGTAGTTTAGTACTTACAAAGGGTGTGTTGAAAGTTTGAGATCCATACGTCATGAATTTGTTGTTTTATGAGAAAAACTAATAACGACATGTTACCAGAATATTGTTCTTTCCGCGAGTTAAAATTTTGCTCAGATTGCAAATCGCGGTTATTGTGTACGTTCGCATGACTAGCGGAGCACACTGATTGGTTAAACTCCTAAACTCCGTGCGACCTTCGGCTAACGGCAGATCGGACAATTTGGGAACGGCCCGTGCACGTTAACGTCACTGTAAATTTTGAAGCTTAAATGTCCAGATTTTCACCAAAACAACGTATTCTACCCAAAGGTTCAATGACAGGTGTTTATACTAATCTTAACATTGTGAACGATTTGAGCTGATTTCATTCATTTTACCGTTTTCTGGAGTGCAAATCCCGTACTCTGTCTTTGAAGACGTCGTTTAACAATCTTCAAAAGATCTGAGCTACAAGATCTAAAACGAAAATGTTATTTACGACACATTTTAGATGTTATATCCAACCTTTCATCCAGCTGGATTCAATATTTATATTGTCAGATCCACATGGTGCAAGGTTAGGCTATAACATTCGGAAAGTGTGGTCACTGCTCGGCCCTCTTAAATGTTGAGATAGCATTTCAGTTTTTAGAGTGTACATGATCCTTCATGTTACCGGAGTCTACTAGTGTCTCGGATGAGGTCTAAAATGAAGCCCTGTACAAATTACAGTTCACAACGATCGTTAAGTGCTTTTGAAAAGTAGATCTCGATGAGCAACCATATAGCCCCCCCCCCCCCAAATACTACTGTGTCATAGAATTGTCGACAGGACATCAATTCACGTGCTGATATTCATCTCTTGCACATTTTGCTAGTGACAGTATAACTGTCTTAAGTTGTTTTCTACGATATTTATTTGTTTATTCCAAACACTATTATTTAGGTCAGATAATAAGTTTGAGATTCGAAATAGAACTTCTACAATGTTAAAAAATACCTTTAGGAAGCAAAAAAAAAAAAACCCAAAACAAAAAAACCAAACATCCCAAACTGCAACAACTTTCAAAACCAAGTGCAACACATTAATCTAACATAACATTCATTCTAGCGTTGTCTCCAATAAAGAAAGTATGTGAAATTTTCGAATGTTTTCCCACGTAATATTTCATGTATTTTCTGGCATACAGTATATTGAAACACAATACAAGTGATCAAAATAATGTAACTAATCTGGATGCAAAACGTCTTTACAGGCCATGGGGGTGTTTCATAAAGCTGTTCGTAAGTTACTAACGACTTTACGCACGACTGGTGATACCTTCTTGTGCTACATGTAAATGCATGAGAAACTGATTAGCACCCAAGAAAGTATCACCAGTCGTGCGTAAAGGTGTTCGTAACTTACGAACAGCTTTATGAAACACCCCCTACTATTGTATGTGAATCGTTCTTTTATTTTCCAAAAGACTTAGAAAGACTGCAATCTTATGTTGTTATAATGGAACAATTACTCCTACTCAAAGCACAAGCTATTTTTTTTTGTTATATACTAGTAACAGGAATCAAAAAGACAATCTGCAAGTTTGTTTGCTACGAATTAAAGGTGAATAACAAGATTGGAAGAAGCCCAAAATTTAGGACACAATGCTCCCAGAATCAAGTGTGCTGTTCAAAGTTTTTGCTGTTAAAATTTCATAGTCATATTTATACATCCATTCATCTTTGTTGTACAATTATCAACTGTCTCGGAGAAATTTGTTTTGTGGGATTTTGTGGGATCAATTTTTATCAAGACCAGAGATTTATTCAATACTAGTAAATTGATGCTTATTTCTCCTAAAATAACGAAATCGAATACAAAAAATTCTGGTGTGAATATACACTCTAGCCATTGTGTTTTAACCTATTTAGTTGTTGATGCATTTTGACTCCTCCAAATCATGTCACTGTCCTTCAATGTGGAAAACAACAGGTTAAACATGGTCATACATACCTAACCCATTATCTTCCAGTGTGAACTCGTCGTCGTCGTCGAAATGGATGTCGCCGTTGACGTCGCCCCACCCACTCTTGGGCGAGAAGGCGTGCGCCAAGTCGCCGTCGGGCCCGTCGAAGATCGGGTGTTCGAGGTCGTGTGAGTGCTGTCCCTTCCTGAACGCCACCCGTATGAGGGCGTCGTTCGCCCGGCTGCCCGTCAGCTCCGTGAACGTGAGCGGCGTGACGTCACTCCAAACCCGAAAGGCTTGCTTTAACGTGTTGCGGAGTTCCCATTCCTTAATGCGGCCCCGTGACGGAAAATTGGTGATACTGCAAAATTAACAAAATCAGAAAGGAAATGGATTTCATTAGTAAGGCGCTGTCACACCTAACATGCCTAACCGATATGGCTCACCGAAGCAAACCCGAACCATCAGCAATGGCGAGAAAATCGGCCGAACTCCGCCGAGAGAGCTCTAAACGCTGTCACAGTCACACCTAGCCATGTGTGGCTCGCCGAAACAATACCAAAGCAAACATTTTGTCGATTTTCAGGACTAGGTACTAGTTTGGCAGCCCAACGGTATCACATCGGTAAGAAAGGTAGCACATCAACAGGACATCGGCAGGACCACGGTATCACATCGGTACCAGTATTGTATGTAGTACACATTGAGGACACCGGAGAGCCACCGATCCATTACGAAGCGCTACCGATACTCTACCGACGTAAACGTTGCCATACCGGAGTACTGCCGTTGTAGTACCGATGTGGTTCCATTGCTCACTTCGGCAGCGCATCGTTAGAAATATTTGAGCAAGTTCAAAAAAAAAAATTGTACCGTCGCCTGCCGTTGCTAATTTTAACGCCCACGTCCTGATGATGTAGTACCATTCTTACCGATGTGACACTCTTGCGCGTCCGAACTAGTACCGATCCTAGAAAATCGAAAACTTTTTGCTTAGGTATTGCTTCGGCGACCCACATCGGTTAGGTGTGAGCACCTTTAGAGATTTACCTCAATGAAATGAAGTTAGGACTGTCAAGTTAACCTTCAAATAATGGAATCTGTAAGTACAATACACAGTATGGTCATTGGTTCGGTGACCATGACATTTACTCCAGTGACAGTTTCCCCGATCGCAGAAGACAGAGAGTTCAGATAGGGTTGTCATTGTGTTTCTAGTTTAGAATAGGGATAGGGTAAGGGTTGAGGTTAGGGTTAGTGTTACGTTTAGTACATTGTAGTCGGAGCAAAGAACCGGTTATTTCAGTTTGATTATCGCTTGATATTATTATTAGGCTGATTTTAAGCTGTCGTTCGATTGACGGTACAAAAAAAAAATGATGAGAAAATAAACACAGGTACCATTAAAAGTCTACTGTTGAATCATGATTTATATCAGAAACATTTTTTTTCAGTCAATTAAAAATCATTACGCCATGAATTATGTATCGATCGTGTGGTGGCACAGAGTACAGGTCACAAGAGAAAGGCGGCAGAGCAGACAATCGAGTCGTTTCATCAGCAAGTGGGAAACTTGGCGGCCACTCTGATACTCATTTTGGGTCAAAGAGGCTAACGTTCCACGCTGCTTTAACTGTGGACATTTAGCCCTCTGGAGACTAAGAACGAGATACCTCGGGCTGGTGTCTATGGAGATTGCGTGTTATAGTAATATTAAATCGCCTCGATTGGGGGTTAAAGTATATTGCATACGAAGGAAATTTGATAATGTGCGAAGAAAGAGTTATGTTGTTATCAATGGCGTGAGGTCAGAAGCGTACAACGGAAAAGAACAACATTTTTTCTTGAGCAAAATCTTTATTATATTAAATAAATTCAGATGCGGATGCCATGGACCTGAAGTGAACTTTCTGAACTTCTTATAAGAAGAACCTTTTAAATATGCAAGGGGTACTTTATGGATTAAATTAATGCGATTCATATTTTACTGCGACCAATTTGCGGTACGCCTCGGGCGGTGCAGCCGTCGAATTTGCAAAATAATACAATTATTCCAGGAACGGGGTCTGGAAACTTTCACTGGAAAGTCGTTAAGATCGCTCTTCATTCGTCTAATCTGTTTTGTACCAGATTTGATCACGGGACCGCCAGTAGGTAGTAGCGAATAAAGATGAATTTACACACTTCTTCAGCTGATTTTCCAGATTATGATTTGTAAAAAGAAACAAAGAAATGAATGACCGCGTTTTCCTGCAGCAATCTGCTAAAGTGAATCTCGCGGGCTATACCGAGATACCGCATGAAGAACAAACGACTTGGCTGTGAACTGCGTTAAACCGCGTTTTACGCAATGATGACACCACTTCACATTTGTATACGAGGTCATGCAAGGGACAGTTTACTACTCACAAAAGATTCTTCACAGATATGACAAATATTATTGGCACTGGATAGAGGATAGCCACTTTAGGGAATGATGCATTTAAGTAGTGTAATATAGAAAGTTTGTCTATCACCACGGATCCACGAAAACAACAACAAACAAACCCCAAATTCAACAAGTAGGCAACGTTTCGCTACACTTCTTTGTGCTACCGTTCCCCCTTTTTGGAGGGTGGGGGTGGGGGCGCGTTGTCTCCAGTGATCTACGTTTCTACGTTGTGCTCATTATGTTCACCTCCACTTTGTACCAAAGCTCCCCGTGGACAAAATTCCAGCAATTCACGGCCGTTCAAATTGTCAAACAACACGCAGTCACTCTGCCGAAATCTGTACTCCCTTCGCGTATTTACAAGATTTCATCACATTTCCTGCCGAATTCTTTCCCCAGGTCCGTCGACAAAATATGAACGTGACCTTGAGGTGGCCTGACCGTCTGAACGCCCTACCTGGATCCATCAACGCGCCGGTAAATTGTACTTGATGGTAGGGGACGTTGAACAAGAACAATACTTTCCTTGCCAAATATCAATGTTATGACGTCTCTGGCCCGTATCGGATTCCCGTGGGGTGCTTGTCGGCACAACGACAGGCCGTTGAAGGTCCACCGCGGTACGCGTTCATTGGTCGTTGTCTAATTCCAGTTAATCGGAGCCAATTCCTCGATCGTTCTAAATACAACATTGTTGAAGATTTGGCTACATTTCAGTCTCTATGTTGCCGATTCACTCGAAAAATTAGTCGCTGCGATTTTCGTTTTAATCTCACGGAAATTTTGGAAACCATTTGTGGTTTCCTCACCCTTTGCACATTATTTGTGCTGAATCATTTTTTGCAATGGACATATCAGCTTTGGAGCAGAAGGAGCACCTTGACATAATCTTGTCATTTTAATCAATGTAGTCCACAAATTGATCATCTATAATGTCCTTTAACTTGAAGTCATTAGTTCATGCCTGATCCCTTGGACTTAAGATCGTAACCCCGGATAACGTAAAGCGGTATCGATTTCTGCATGTTTTGGGTTGTTCTCCTCACACATCACACATGTTCGGTATCCCAGATGGTGGTAGGCACAACCACCTCCATGTGTATTTGTCATAATGTAATTGAATTCGCATGGATTTGATTTGTTTGGCTGCCACTTCACATCACCGTCAATGTAACAAGGAATGTCACGATCTTATCGATGAGGAGATAAACGTTATGCTACAACAATTGAAGTTACATATTGATAATCGTAACCGTTTCATGTCATGTCACACCTCGAGAGATCAAAAGAATGATTCAGTTTCCCACGTAGGTGAAGTTTATTTCCCGTGTTTATGAATCAAACAGGGGGCAAAGTAAAACCCCGACATTCCCTTACATTTGTACCAGGGACTAATCGAAATTATTCAGGAATCATTTAACAATATAAATGATCCTCCATGTTTTTAGTGTCTCTAATAAGGTCTTAACTGATACCCTGACGAATTTGCAGTAAAAAAACGATCATTAAGTGCTTTAAAAAATGAAAGTCAGTGAGCGACCATGTTGAGCAGCTACTTTGTCCCATAGATTGATGAGTTATAAAATTGTTGTCCTTAAAGGCATTGTATAACAATGTTTCCAGTTTAAAAAATCTGAGCTACATGATTCCCCATGTTACTAGTGTCTTTGACACGGTTTAAAAATGAAGCCCTGAAAAAATTGCAGTGTGAAACAATCATTAAGTGCTTTAAATAAGTGAAAATCATTGAGAGACCATTCCAGCTTCTCTCCATAGACTCCTGTGTTGCAGAATTTCCTATCGCCTGATATAAAATTAATGTCAATTGTATCTGCCAATGTTGTACTAGGACAGCATAACTGTCCAAACTTTTGTGTGTGTTTATTTGTCCATTCAAACACTGTCAGATATGTCAGATAGCAAGTTCGACAATTTTTTAAACGGGTCTTCCATAATGTTACATAGTATCTTTAAAAGTTTTCCACTGTTTAAGTCATGTACCGATATGTATTTAATGTAATCTAGTGACAGCATAATATCTGAAATTTTGTGTTCTATGATGTTTATTTGTCGATTCAAACAGTATCATGTTGGTCAGATAGCAAAGCGTGACAACTTTCTTAAAAATTGAGCTTCCATAATGTTAAACAATGTCTTTAAGCTTTAAACGTTTAATGCACATATAACAGATTTAAATTCAACCCTGACACGATTCGAAACTTTGTACGTTATCTACAAATGAATTATTGCCTCATTTACAGGTGTTAACTGGATTTCTCCATCCTTTCGCAGCTAATTCAGGTCGTCCACTGTTGTCGCTTCAACTCACGCTTACGTAGCTACTAAAAGGCGCCCAGAATAAGACTACGTTTGATAAAGCTCTTATTGGACTTCTCTTATTAAGATTTGTGCGGATAAGTTCTTGGAATTAGAAGATGCCCGCTCTTGTCGATGCTCTCCTAATGCGACCAGACATAACGACATTATCAAATTTTGACTTGTTATTCCAAACAATATTACAATAATGACAACAGCAAGAAGAAGGGTAAAGAGGTTACCAAATGACCTCGGAGTCGTGCTTTGTTATTATCAAATATCAAATACATATTTGTACAAAATTGTTGCGGGGATGGAAACCAGACTTTGAATACAAGAACGGCACAAACTGTGACACAGTTTTTGTTTTCAATATCCCACGCTGCATTGTCAGTTTTCAAGTGAAATGTCAGGACAAACACCAACCAAAGAACGTTCTATGTGATGTGAAACAAATCAATCTATATAACTACGTAATGATTTGGGGTTTCATGTATTATTTTTCTTCTTGGTAGGTGTTCATATTAATGCAAAGTACCACGTTTTATTCTTTCAAAATTTGTGCATATTGACCGACTTTTTTTAATGTTCTAAGATAATTCATGTATTATTTTTTCTTCCAGTTAGTTGTTAAAGATAAACTGAATACGGTTGTTTGAGGAAATGGAACAAATATATGGATATATTACACATTAGTTTTGCCTTTCAGGTTTATGGTACTGTAATGATATTTACCTTGGTATAATAGACATCAATCCTAACGGCAATTGATGGATGAACCGTTTAGTTGAACTAGTTTTGGAAATTACTTTTGTGGTATTTTTAGCGACCACAGTTTCCGGGCAGTTAACAGCTACGATTTTCGATCACTCAACTCCGCGTAAACTTTGACTTCCTTTACCCATTGGGATGACCTAGGTTTCGTGGTCGTTGAGATTCGAGAAATTCTTCCCCTGTTTTCCAAAATAGAGGTTTGCGGCCACGCTGACCGCAGTGACCGGTAAATCAAAGTGTCTGATTATATAAATTTTCCTTTCATTTTGTTCTGATTATGGGCCTTGCCACAAACACGGGATATCTCTAGTAGGAAATCTTGGTACCTCACGGTGACGATAGAGGACGGACATTTTGATTTATATATGATGTGTTCAGACCGCCAAACTAAAATATATTCGGTTCCTTAGCATCAATGAAATGCCCCATTTTTGTACCTTAATGTCAATGGTCGGAGTAGAAAGGAATTCTCATCGTTATGTGGAGAAACACTTTCCAACGTGCAGCCTGTACTTTCTTCATATTCTGTTCAGCAAATAAATACACACTTTTTATATGATTGAACCATGCCTCCGCATATGAAGGAATATAGAATAAATAGTGGGTCAATTCCAACCATTTTTGAAGATTCAAATATACCTACGAAAATAATACGTGAAACATTTATGCATAAAATCACTCTCTGAGGTTAACTAATTTGGGTTCATGTACCGTAAGCAGAACCCTTAAAAACAGAAGAACACGAGAAGACGTGCTCCGAATTCTCAAACGATGCTTTTGTGAGAATTGAGATGTCATAAAATTATTCAGGATTGCGCGATATGTGAAATGCACCATATAATCATAAATCCGTTTTGCAAATAAACGATTGATAAAACTGTAACAGTCAATCATTCGTCAACCATACTCTGAAAATTTGGATGAAGAAGAAGAAGAGGGAGAAGAAGGAGAAGGAGAAGAAGAAGAAGAAGAAGAAGAAGAAGAAGAAGAAGAAGAAGAAGAAAAAGAAGAAGAAAAAAAAGAGGAAAAAGAAGAAGAGAAAGAAAAAGAAAGAGTCCGAGGAGAAGCAGAAGAAGAAGAAGAAGAAGAAGAAGAAGAACAAAAAAGATAAGAAAAAGAAGATGAGAAAGAAATGAAACGGAAGGAGGAGGAGAAGGAGAAGAAGACAGTAGAATGGAAAGAAAACGAAGAGAAGTGGGAATTCACTCGTTTGGACTTTGCTGGCCCTAGTGGGTCCATGATTGGACAAACAGAATAATAAAGCCCGCTCTTAACCATCACGTGTGTTATAAGACCAGGATTGCAATGTGATGACCTAACATCTCCACTTGTCTCTGTTAGTGGGTATAAATAGTATAGGTTCGGCTCTCCAGAGTACATTTATACTTTGACATCTAAAACTAAGTTACTTACATACAGACTTAAGAAGCTAAAAATAGCTGTCATGTGCAGGTGAAATATGTCTG
>JZLH01S0145558.1:0-13230 GCA_001188425.1 Eucidaris tribuloides | reverse complement strand
TCTCAAATTGTTTTCCCGAAGATCTAAATTTCATATTTATGATATATTTCAAGAGTAAGAGATGAAATGCCGATTTTTTTTTCTGACTATGATCAACATGCATTGACTAGTTATTTATCTATAAGTTTTGTGACCTTTTTATAAGCTCTGTACAAAATGTCGAGCTTCTTCAGATCTTCAAACTTTTTCCAGGTCTCATGAAGGGGCTTGCTGTTAGTGATTTTTTTAACCCAGTCTTTTCCTTACGTCAAAAACTAACTCAAAAGACGCCTGGGCCTTGCAATTGATGTCTGAGTAACGCAAAACCTCACCAACATGGTAGTGTAGAATGTTCACACAGATGACGAGTTCGCAGTTCGTGCAACATGGGTAGGAATGACTGATTACTGTAGGCGTTACTGGTCCCTTGAGCTTAACATGAACAAAATTGGATCATAACCTTTAACATTATAGCACGTCACTCATACTTCTGCATATCTATAGCCGTTAACGTTGACAAGGAAACTCCGCGGCAGGCTGATTCATACTCATTAAAAACTCGTGGATAAGGACGAAGAAGTATCAGACACACGCGGCAATTGAACTTGTTGGTGGGTGAGCCATTGATCAAACAGCACTGGCGTCAAATTGGGATGGGGAAGGGGGGTGGGGGAGGGGGCTTGACATCCCACATGAAATTTGATCATGGTACAGAGGGTACAGAGAGGGTTATATTGATAAATGTGTGTGTGTATGCACGTTTCCGACCTCCAAACGATTTGGCCCGTCATGTCACGTCAAAGTTCAACAGAGAGAAATGAACAAGCATATTCTTGCTTCTTACAAGAAACCTTCGAGTTTTGTCTCTAATTGCATCATAAATCATTTGTAGATCGTCAACACCCAGAGCAACAATTGTGACATCCTTGGAAACTAAAGTAAGCGCCTGTTTGGTCCCACCCATTCGCAGAAGTAGTTAGTTTAAACAGCTGCTTGGACCCACCCAAACATTTGATTACGCTGAAGGTGTGTTAAGTAGTTCGGGGGCACACATCTCGTTAGGATTAAACATTATTCATAAACCACCTAAAACCAAGTTCAGGAGTCTTATTTAAGAAAAAAAATATGTTTATTATTTTGAAAACACTTAACCACTCAATCAAAATTTAAAGTTAAAACTACGTAAATGATGATGAAGGCTTCAAACTATTGGATCAGGAAAATTACAGAAATTACATACGAAATGAGATTAAAATAGAAGCATGCGCTCTCCTGAGTCATGTCAATAGTGTGGACAACTCCAGCCAACGCGAATGATTACCAAGTTTCGCAACAATTATACATAAATTGATCAATTCCCTGAAGCACGTGTACAAGTACAATTAAAGCAGAGAAGTCTGAAATATGTCGTACCTGCACTAGAGTGAAAATATCCCTGCTCGAAAACATCACAATGTCGTCACAGTGTGTTTTGAAGGCAGTGCACGTGAGCACGCAGTTACCATGAGGATTTGGTTCATTTCCACAGAGTGACACTGTGGTCCCAGTGTGGTCATAGATTTGCATTGTGACGACTCTATGTTCTTTCTAGCAGGTCATGACCACTGTATGGATTTGGTCCATTTCCACAGAGTGAAACTGTGATCACTGTGTGGTCATGAAGTTCTCACTGTGACGAAAAGGTGTTCTTTCTAGCAGGTCATGACCACGGTATGGATTCGGTCCATTTTCATAGAGTGGCATTGTGATCGCTATGTCGTCATAAAGTTTATATTGTGATGACCCTATGTTCGATCTGGCAGGTCATGACATTATGTGGATTTGGTCCATTTTCATAGAGTGACATTGTGATCGCTGTGTGAACACACTGTGAACACAATCCGTTACTATGAGGATTTGGTTCATTTTCACAGAGTGAGACTGTGATCACTGTGTGGTCATAAAGTTTACACTGTGATGACCCTACGTTCTTTTAGCAGGTCATGACCACTCTATGGATTTGGTCCATTTCATAGAATGACATTGTGATCGCTGTGTGAACACACTGTGACCACATCATGTTTATTGTTTTTTCTGGCAGGGACACCACCAGATTGTACCAAGTCTGAACTCACCTGTACGTCAGATCGGTAGTATCCCACTTGTAGCGCCCTCCCCCGATATCGTACCGCCGCACCCTTCTTCTCTCGCCTGTCCCACTGGCGTTGTGCAAGGCCTCACCTACATCCGGGTACCCACACCTGGGTTCCCACATCTTGGACCGCGAACGTTCATCGATCAGACCCGTCATGGGAAGTCCGTAAAAATCCTGGAATCTGCTGATGGCACCCGACACCACCGGGACGTCCTTGTCCGGGTCATACGTAAATTCATACTCTCTAGTCCTTAGAAAGCCGTTCTTTATGAGGTAGTTGTACTCCTGAAATTTGAAGCAAAATGGTACGTCAAAGAATGACACGTTCAACAATGCCTAACATTATATTCATGTAAAACACCGAAGTGTGACGTCACTCCGGTTCGAAAACATTTGTGGACAATGGCGGACTCGGAAACTGGGTACAGCACGTCGCAGTTGGGCTGGTCGTTTCTACCAATATGATAGCTGCATGCAGTTGTACTGAATTATGGTTTGGCTATTGTCCCCACATATTTCCGAACCAGAATGACATCATCACTTCTGCTCTTTATGCAATTATTGGAAATTATTAGTTCATTAAATGAATAAACATTGTAATTTGCCTTATTCTTGTGAAGGAAACGCAGTATTTCTAAAATCGAATTGATTCGACGTCTAAGTCCCATTACTGTATTATGTGCGTCTTCACAAGATGTAGAATTACTTTGCAAAACTGTTGATTATTTTTGTTTTTATCATTTTACAACAATGCCTAATATAAACCATCTCTACGAAAATAGGGAGATCAACCAATGACAAACACGATGGTTATTACAGATTACTCCTCACAAATCATCTTGTAGATGCTTTCAACTTGCTAACACGATTGACTGAAAGACGTAAAACATAACAGAATCTCAGCAACAAATCTGGAATATCACACCGGATTAGTTTGTCACTTCACGACCACTGTACTATAGGCCTATAGGTTCTACTGGAATAAACTGTTCACTTGAAACAAACCGTTTATGTTCTCAAAGAATAAGACACCAGCTTTTAAATTTACTTGTTAATGGAGAGAAAAATGCGAGATGATAGACGATTAGCGTCGAATATTTCTAAAATGAACGGTTCTAACCTCTATCACCAGTTCTTACGATATTTTGATGAAAACAGTTGCTTGTGGCATTTGGTTTGCCTGAATGAATTACATGAAATTTGTTAGACAAGTCATGACTAAATAAAGATTTATGAACTGTCAATTTTAGTGTTTTCATCTTCATTGACTGAATCTGAGTTGCTCAACTTTCTTAGTCATAGGAAAATGTGTGAGAAATATGAGTTGATCTATATTTTCTATACCATACCAGCTTGTTGTGTCTGACAGGTATGTCATAGTAAAGTTAATGAATCCTAAAATACTTTACAATTATGGGTCTATGATGTATTTTGTTGTAGATTAGAGTTGAAGCTGTGAGCTATTTTGAAGCCTTAGAAAAAGCTTAATTATTACAGCGTAGAAACCACCCTGAACAAACAAACAAACAAACAAACAAACAAGTCTCTGCATTTTCATGTGGGTGATGCAGCTAAGAATAATCTTCATGGACAGCCACCAGATTTATAAGTACAAAATAATGTACCATACTCCTAAACTAATACTGTGTTAGTGTGATATTAAATTCACATTTTGATCGAATAAATGATCGGGTACTCCCAGAAATATTCTTCCTTTCTATTAGAATTGAGGAAACCATTTCAAATCACTGAACATAATAAGATAAAAACAAATCAATTAGATAACATTTTTAAGAATCACGCTTCCCAATACAAAAAGATATTGCGAAGTCTCCAGTTGTATTACGTGAGGTATGTAAAAATATCTGTTTTAATCTCGACAGATCTCAGCACTTTTGGCAAGGAGCTTATGACTGACACGAACAGCGGACAAGCTATTGCACAAATTATTCATTGCAAATAATTCAGAACCCAGGGGGCGATAATATATTTCGAAATATTTATGTAGGTCAATTTACTTTAGCATTTGTCATCACTTCTCACATCTTCCAATGATAATAACTTTGACGAATCTCTTAAACTTGAATCGCGTCCCAGGAATCCCTGTATGTTAAACAGAAGGAAACACACATACAGCGGGTGGTGCCCGCTTTTCACTTTGATCTCTGTTTGCCATGCAAGCATTTGGACACGAAAAGTGGAACAAAGTTGAAAGAAACTATCAAACACACCGCCCATTGTGTTTGACTTTGACTTTCTTAGGTGTCACAGATGTTTGTAGAATAATGTTTTTAAGTGTTCCGCACGGAAGAGAATATCGACAACATTTGCGTAGTGATGGCTTGCAACCCAAATTCCAACAACGTATTAAGTTCCAATGATTTGTAAGTGAGATGGAGGATTCTGTTACTCCAATAGTAACGCCGTCACTTGAATTTTATTTGTTGGCGGAACGCTTTCATGTGTAGGAATAGAAGAAGGGTGGGAGTGGAGAGGGGATAAACCCAATTTTCAGTAGCTTCTTAGGACACGACATAAGTAGCACGTTAGTTTAACCCTAGCATACCCAGAGTACCGCATGCACAGCTTACGTGGATTTGTTGCAGTGGTATTGAGAGTTAAATGACTTGTGTACAACTCAGCATAATGTTTCTATTACAGTTATTGGAGAAACGTGAGTATCCCACCCCCGCAACAGTTGACTTCTACTTACTTCTACGCCAGTCGACGCTACTTACAGCGGCGCTGACACAGAACCAGATATCAGATAATTGATCAAATTATAGTCTACAAAGTGGTGACAATGCGAGAATGATAGTCGAAGACGTGATTTTGCAAACGTCTATTTTTACTACAGTTTATACTCGAGACGCAAGTATAAAATACTGATGACAGATATTGTTACTCGTTGTTTGCTACAAAATTGGTACATTTCTAAAAATGTTTGTAAGAATGTGCGAACTGATTCCTCAAATTAAGTTTCATGAATGCGTCGATGACAGACATTATGTGCTGCGCTTTAACCTCGTCATGGGGATTCAGTCCTAGCCCGCACAAAGATGTGCACTTCGCTGTTAAAGAGAGTTGCCTTAACAGTAACACCGCTCCAAATTCAATAGAGGACTACATCGAGAGGTGTTAAAACTAAACTGTGATGGTGTAGAAAAGTAATCACCTGGCACTTCTTGGTGTTAATTTGACACTGCAGTTGGTGATATTTTTGACGCAACGCTGGTGTTAATTCAACAACGACACTGCATGGTGTTGATTTGACGCCGCTGGTGTTAAAGGTATTGGCTAACATTTACCACAGTTAAAAAAAAATCTGAGCTACATGATTCCTCATGCTACCGGTGTCTTTGATAAGGTCTAAAAAGGAACCCCTGAAAAATTTGAATTTCAAAATGATTATTTAGTGCTTCAAAAAGTGAAAATCGTAAGTTGCACGGATTCACCTGCACATTTCCTCCCATAGACTGACTGTGTGTACACCTAGGCTATTTTTACTCGCCCCGAGTTTAAATTGTTTATTCATGCATAACTTGCCAAGTTGCCATTGGCAGTGTAACTTTCTAAACTTTTGTATTCTAGGGTGTTTATTTGTCCATTTGAACACTATTATGTAGCTCAGGTATCAAAGTTTGACATTTTTCTTTAAATTAAAGCTCCACAATGTTAGTCTATCACTTTAATTGCAATGGTATAACACAGGCCCGATATAGTTTCAACACCTGTTGGTGTGATCCTCTATTGAAGTTGGAGCGATGTTGCTTAGATGTAAATTTTACCACAATTTCTTTTCCAACTTAAAGTAGTTTAACAGGAATTAACAGGAACTAATTAACTCCCTAAAAAGTTTTAAATTTTGAAGTGACACCCATGGGTGTAAATGTAACACCATAAATGAACATTGGAAATTTATTTTCAGCTTGGTGTTCCACATATAACACCCGTCTTTTTGCAGTTAACTTGCTTACTACGTTTAGGTTCAGAGTTCCACAGATGCATCCTAATATAAATAATACAGTTGTCAAAATGTGGGATTCACACGTCATATACTTTTTGAAATAATAAACAATGAATCATTGTGTGTGGGTGGATTGCTCAGATTGTGTGTGTACGGGGTATGTGTGATGTCAGTAGTCTGGATTCAAGATATCACCGGATGAACTCGGTAAAACCACCCATGTGGCAGAATGAAGGCCGTTCAATTGCCTATCATGGGATCCAACATTATTGGGGTGGGTTTCTAACCTGGAAAACTTTGATCGGCTGTTAACCTGTTGGAGACTAAGAACAAGATATCTTGGGCTGGTGTCTGTAGAAAATGCGTGTTGTAGCGATATCAAATCGTCTCCAACGGGTTAATGATTCCATTAGTGCAACGGTCGTGTACATTCAAATTCAAATCACGTGACGTTTTGTTATTTTTAATTTGAATTCAAACGGGCCTTATACGAAAAGTGACTTTTCAAGCATGCACAAGGCTTTGTGAAAGGTGATTTTTTTTATGTGAAACTTTACGTCATGGCGTATTTTATTTGCCTTGCTGAGATCATTTATGGGTGTAAAAACACCACCGTTCATGTGAACCTTTAGAAGTTTTCAAAGGCATATATTGGCATACTGGTTTCAAAGCGTATTTTGAAGGGGTATTGATTATCACAAACAAATGAATTTTTTAAACTACAGTGCTGTTACTACTTTATCCAATTCACAAAACCACATGATCGACATAAAAATGCCAAAAAGTTATGAGTGAAGTTCAACCTCACCTTTCAGTCCAACATGACAGTCACCCAAATTCCGACTCAATTTCCAGGTCTTCCGTGATGACGACGACAAAAGTGATTATCTAGTTTCTTGACTTGAGTGGCAAGCGGCTAAATTTAAAATGGCAATATCCGTAAACTCTCACATAATGTACATGCGATGTTATCACCTGGTCAGGACACAGTGTGCGGTTGGATATGCGTCTACATTGGTTTAGAAGTTAATTGAAAGTGTTCTTATGTTTTTGTTTTCCATCTGTGCCTCTGTTTATGATCCTATTTCAAGTCTGTGCTCTGTGCATGGCCATTATTTATGCGATAGTTACTTCTGAGTGAAATTTTGCATATTTTTACTAATTCAATCGCTTAGTTCTACTTCTAACATGAAAAATGTTAACAGAATAAAATGCAGTAAAAAATGAGGTCATTATCTTTATGACATCCCTGCTAATGCATTGCACAAATGTTAAATTTAACACATATGGACGACAAAATGTTCCTCATTAATAATGTTTATTGTGTTAAAAGTGATATTCTTCGTGTCACAGATAATAATTCATGTGCTATAGTAAAACAAAGGGTAATGGCATTCTACACTCTCGCTGATTGGTTACATTGCAACACCTCGGGTTGTGAATTTGACACGTACGTTATTGTGAGATGCATGGTAGAGTATTTCAGAAGTCATTGGTGTAAACCACAGTATCAAGACTTAATTTCCAACGAAGGAAAGCTACACTTTGTGAGATATGGGGAGGGGCTAAAAAATTTTAAAAGAGGGAGGAGGCAGTCAAAATAAAATGTCCTCAACTCCTCATGCCTGCCAGCTTCTATCATCGCAGTAATCCTGTTGATATGATTTAGCAACAGAAAAATACCTTTGGTACATTTCTGCGTGATGGTATTTATTAAATAACAACATATAGTTAATTCTCTGGCACCCCCAAACTCCAAAATGTTCAACCCACGTATAAGGATTTAAAAGCGGAATCTTTCTACAGATATGACAAACAAATTCTGTAACGCTTGCAAAAGAAAAGCCAGAAAGCTGTCACTATTTCTTCAATTGAGATATCGATATTTATGATTTAGAACTGGTGACACGTTGTTTGCTCTAGATCGTAAATAATAGGCATTCAGGCCACCTACCTGGGGAGTATTATTGACTGTGCGAGAGGTTAAAGTGAATTTGGGCCAGCTTAATTGGCATGAACTTAGAGGTCAAGTAGAATGGAATTATGAAGCATTTTTGTTAATTTCCTTTTCGAGACAGACGTTAACAGTACGGTTGGCAGTTAGTCTTTTAAAGACTGTTTTTAAAACAAAAGTTACAATTCTTCAGAATCCTTTATGCATAATATATAGCCTATTGTTTCTTACAAAGCTTTGGACAAAATTTCCCATGAAAAATTGTGCAAAATTTGATTTTTTTTTTTCATTTCTTCAGTGCATAAACCTATTTGAATACATACGCTTACGATTTTACAAACAAGCGTATAACCAAACGAAAAAAAAAAAATCACACCAAACCGCTGCATCTATTGATTTGAAATATAACGTGCTAAAATGTCGTTGCAGTAAAGGTATACATTTGTAACATGTTCAATACGGTGGCTAGATTTAAGCAGCATACACTGAAAAAAGTACACCTTTTACTATTTCATTTTTGCCTTTGTGGATTATATAGCAAATTCCTGACAGGGTTTTCAATGTTTTCGTACACGTGAAACAAAATATGATGAATACTTTCTAATTCTAGTATTTTGATACTAGTCCACTATGTACATGTATACATAATGTATAAATTATGCCAAGTACCTGTATACATAAGGACAAGGTAAAACTTGGTTTAATGCGCACCCGCCATCCCTACCAGAAAAAACACAATGTCGTCACAGTGTGTTCACACAGTGATCACAGTGTCACTCTGTGAAAATGGGCCAAATCCACAGAGTGGCTAGAAAAACACAGGGTCGTCACAGTGTGACCTCTAAGAGCACACAGTGATCATAGTGTCACACTGTGAAAATGAGCCAAATTCACATAGTGCCACATTGTGTTCACACTCTTGTCACAATGTAAACACACTGTGGACAACATTGTGCTTTTTCTGGTTGGGATTAAAACTATTTAACGTATCAATTGACCTTTTCACCCCATTCGATATATCTCTAGAATATGCTAAATGAACAAAGGTTGTCCAAAAGCCACCACTGTAGTGTTCAACCACTAGGGTTTTATAAAGGTAAGCTTCCTGTAAACCTGTTTACATTTACCTCTGGCAATTTGCCCCCGCATTCTGGATCTCACTGTCATTCCTGTTGTATTCTAGTTTCAACGGTTGATCTCTATCCTGATACTATATTAATAACATTGTTTGCAACGGATCTGGACACCTGTTGCCAAGTATTTGATTTCCGGATGCCTAAATAAACAAATTGTTGTTCTGGTCTGTTTCGAAACAATGTGCCAATCAACACTATGACAATCTTTTGCTAAAATCTGAAATCATCTCAGTTCGCCAAGTTTTGGTAGTGACGTTTTCAACCGATAAAAATCAAAATTCGAATTTGATTCTGACGATAGATTTCACGTTATTTTGAAACATTTGCAGCTGATTGCATGCATCCGTGATTTGTTTATTTGTTTATTTGTTTATGTTAGTTACCCTTCTATAAGTAATAATCAAATGAACAGTTGACAGATAATATTCCAACGTATTTATTTCCTAAGACTCCTAAATAAGCTCTTCGGGTTAGCGTTAAAAATCTTAAAATGTGTAAAAATCAACTTATATAAAGGTACTAAAATAGAACACAATGTTGTTGTTGTTTTTTTTAGATCACAGACAAAGGAATATACTTCTGTATTTCTTAGTTACATGTATTTTCAACAACATCAATGCATAAAAAATGTGCAAGTAGAGTTATCGAAACGGTACGAGATTTGATTTAAGCGAAAAGTAAAGTCTTTTTTTTGTGAATATTTGACTCTTCAGGATTTCATACTAAATTTGAAGCAAAATCGGATTTTTATTTTTGAAGATTCAACAATAAAATATCAAGTCAATTTCTTAGTGAGGAAATACCTGGATCGATGTGTTACAAGAGCAGAGCCTTGGTCACATTATACACATTAACTTTTATAGTAAAATGATGAAGAATAATATATTGGGCAGGTGGGAACGTTTGTTGACTTACTGAGAGAAAATAAACAGCTTTAACCATTTATAATTCATATGTTCATACATCTGGGCTATACGCGTAATTTTTCGCAAACAAATTCGAGATTAATATCAAGGTGCGGGACATTTGCTTACCATGGAGTCCACTACTCAAAGTCTAAAAAGAATTCGCGAGCTTAAGTTCATTACTTTCTTCTTTTCTGACACATTATCATTAACGAGTTGCCCCCGAAATCATGTAATTTCAAAAGAGTTAAAATATAATAGATTCCGTTTCCGTAGCCAATGGATTAACAGTTCTTTGTATATAATTTGAACGTATCATGATACTTATTTTTACAGTACACTAAAAATAATCTGAAAGTTTAAGAGTAGATTTCATGACACATACATAATTAAGCATTCATGGAAATAAAATCAGTTGATACAGCAAACAATCTTGAATAATTTGAAGATTTATTGTTGTTCAAATCATATAATATTCCCCATCGTTACTTACTTTCAAGTTCGGACAAAAGTTAACGAAGTTCATTGACCCTCGTCCAGCTGTGATCGTGAACCACACACACACACTGAAGTTATTAACGTCGGAGTATCGCTCTGTTAACATTGCAGCACAAATTAGGTCTGACATTTCATCAGTGGGGTGAACAATCAACATGACAAGTTGGTTACCATGTAACTTGTAGTGAACTCTCGGCTAAAGTGTACACGCGTCCGTAGTTTTAAATATCTCTAAAGATAGATGTCATATTTCCCCTGTAAAATAACTGTTCTCATTTCCCTGTATTGGTATTTGTTCAAAGGTGCAGTAAATGTAATTTATTGGTTAGGCGTGGGCACCGTCGCGGAACTATCTAATCGCGAACCCTGGGAATAATTTCACGGACATTCGTTCTCATGAATGGCTGAAATTTGATGCACCGTGCGGTTTGTTTAATAAAAGTCAAACATAAAATAATAAAAGATACGAATTTATGAGGGGACTTGACATTTGATTCGGTCGGAGCAAAAGAAACGCAGTGGGATCTGCGACAATCATTTTCGAACAAGGGGGATACAAATGACAACTGACATTTAATTGTCCGCTTGCGATGCCTTATTAATCCCTTTTGCTCCACGATCTGACTTGTTGCTAATGAGAACTTTGAAACTAAATCCTTAAGAAACAAAGATCACCCTGTAAGGTTGTTATTGTTGTTGGTCATTTATGAGTCATGATGTGTATCGACTCTTTGAACGATTGTGATTGATTACAAAATAAATTCAAGTCTGGTATCACTACACGTGGAAAATGGGTGAAATGAAATACTAATACGTTCTTTTAAAGACAGTAACATGCATATGGAAGGTAAATGAAAACGCCTAACAAAAACCGCATTGAGTTGAAACGTATATATAAACTACTAGTGTGCCTTAAATAATAAAATTGGTTAATTTTATGCTGATAACACAAAAAATTAAACACCAGATAATACTGGCATGAATTTTGAGCTACAGCTGAAGAGTGAACATTTTTGTTGGAGGTGGTTTCAATACGATATCAATAATCAGTTTTATGTAATTCATGCTTATTTAAAAAGTTAGAGCTCAGATTTTGCTCAAAATCCAACCCCCTGTACAAAATTGAGATTGTACAGAAATCAAATGGTGTGTGTGTGAGAGTGTGTGCCTTGTCCACACACAATATAGCAACAGACAATGGCTGTGGATAGTGAATAGTGTAGTAGTCGCTAGGCTACTAATGAATATTAATAAAGCATTTATCTAACCTGAACGTAATAAAACTGGCATGCCAAAGTTTCCAACGTGTGCTATTCCAGCCATTGTCCATTGCTTGAATGCTATTGTGTGGGGACTAGACACACACTCTCACACATACCATTTAATTTCTGTGCAGTCTCAATTTTGTACAGGGGACTGGATATTGAGCAAAATCTGAATTCTAACATTTTAAATAAGCATGAATTACATAAAACTGATTAATGATATCGTATTGAAACCACCTCCAACAAAAATGTTCACTCTTCAGCTATAACTCATACTCATGCCAGTATTATCTGGTGTATAGTTTTTGTGTTTTTACATATTAAAATTAACCAATTTTATTTTTTAACACCTAGTACTTGATTCTGGGAGCATTGTGTCCTAAATTGAACAAAGGACGACTTCCAATCCTGCCATTTCCCTTTTCGTAAGCACTAATTCCTAATTTACAATTACATGGGCAAGGAAATTCTCTTGCCCAACTGTCGAAACTGTAGAGAGGCAGCTCTATAGCTATTGGTTACATGTCCATCCAAAAGGGTCACTAGTCATATACGTACCACCGGTCCTATACTCGCATCGATTCTACATTAGCCCTGTTCCCATTGGTTCTAGACCTCATTGTTTTTACACAAAATTTGGACCTATACGTATCGTTTATAGAAAAATGCCCGGATAGTCCAGCACTTCGATGTTTATTCATTTTGCGGTAATTGTTTCCCGGTTTAGCGTTAGGATTAGGTAAGGTTATACGACAAATTGGTAGAGTTTCCGTTATAGGTAGGCCTATATGGTTTGGGTTAGATTCAGGTTGGTTCGTTGGATTTATCATCGTTCATTGAACAACCATTCGGTATTTCCATATTTCAGTGGGATTTGAGCGACTGAATAAAGCTTATATTCAAAGGCAGTCACCAAAATGCTCCCGGATAATACTTTCCCTAGATTTACTGGCACACCATAATACATCACTTATTTCATTCGTAATCAATTCGGACAAAATACTTGAATATGCTGAAAGACTACATGTTTTAAATACATGTGGTTTTGTTTTTGTATCATTAAATCGAATTTTAGTACGTTTCTTTAGTTATTTCTTGAATGTGTAATGAGTATATACCGACTAGTAAACTCAACGATGGTGGATAGACAATAAACCGTGTGCGCCATAACATTACGCACCCATTTGCGTTTATACTTCATATTTAATGCCCCTGTATATTTCCCCTCGGGACATGGGCTTTTGAATGACCCGTCGATGACACAGCAGCCTTGATGAAAAACTTGACTTCCATGCATGGAACAAGCCAGACACCATGAAACTAGCCCGCTATCGAGATACAATCAGTTAAAGTAACGTATATGTGTATGTGTTTGCTTATCTGGAGGAAAAT
>JZLH01S0145512.1:1938-13314 GCA_001188425.1 Eucidaris tribuloides | reverse complement strand
TTTTCGTCAACAAAGATCCTTAACAGCAGTATAGTAACAAAACAATTTCTCAAAATTAGGAGCATGTTAATAAGAAGTAACATGAAACTATTTGTACTTCTAACGGTTTTTTACATATCTGTTAACAGCTTCCTATCTGTCTCCTGATGTTAACCAGTGACAATGTCTACCAGTTGCTAAACTTCCTTAGCTTCTCGAGGTGGGCTTTTATTGCTCTGACAGTGGCCATCATCCCGTATCATCGCTGGAAGTACCCCGACATGGAAAGACCTTTTAAGGTAGTCCTGAGATTGGCGAATATTAATTGCTAACGAGAACAAAAGGGAAACAAAAACTAAACAGTCACTGTTTAACAGTGGCATGTCAAAACAGCAAGGCAAATGGAAAATCTGGGGAGGAAGTAATCCGGTGAATCAAGGAATGTTGGAAGCATATTTTCATCGGTACCGGTTCAAAGAATGAACAAACCCCCCCCCAAAAAAAAAACCCCAAAAAACAATTCAAGTCAAAACAAACAAATAAAAAGACCCCTACCACTGTCGTGTAAAATTTTTATTCAAGTGCCAAATGTACATATATGTTTGCCTGCGATATAAATGGTTCTGGAACGAAACTTTTTTTCGTAGAGTGTAGGTCTGTCATTACACTTGCTAACAGGCACCGTAATAGATTTCACGCAGCTAAAAGGACGATCAACATGAATTAGTGTTATGACCGTCAACATAAACAAGACCTTAAAATCATGGATTGATTAGCGGAAAAAGGAGTCAATATTGTTACGTGACGTATTATTGTGGTTTTGCTACGTATTTTCGTAAAATGATTATTTGTAATAAGCACCCATTTGTATATGTTAATTACCGTTTTCTTTTCAAAGGATAATCTCATCACTTATAACCACATCTAGTGGGTATATTTCTCGAGTACTTAGGCGTGTGAAAACTTAAGTGATTCTGTAAAAGTTCCATTTGGTCAAACATGTATTGGCCTGCAGTCTGTTCAAGATTTTTTTAATTTTTTTTTATTTGGGCATATTTATCAAAAAAGAAATAACTCCAATTCTAAATAACTAATCAGATGAGATTATGAAATATATTGATTCAGCTTCTGTATTATTATTCAAAGTGACTTGTTAATCCCCCTCCCCCTTTTCCCCCTTTCTTCAACCAATAGGTTCCGATAGTCCTTCCCGTCATTTTTACTCTGTGCGCCCTCTTCGTTGTAGTCATGTCATTATACTCGGATCCCGTGCGTTGTGGCATAGGTCTGGTCATTACGCTCGCTGGTATCCCTGTCTATTTCGTCGGTGTGAGATGGCAGAACAAGCCAAGATGGATTCTGGAGGGTACAGGTATGTCATGGAAAGGTGAAAGAAGGTGATCGGTCCTTCTAAGTTTAATCACACCAAAACTATGAAACTCTTTACTAACCCACGTCCATGATTTTACATCTGTCAACATTTTTAAATCATCTTTTGAAACATACCCATAGTATACAGGGTGGCCTAGAAAGAATGCAACACTTGCGATCGCTTATTGGCTTATTTCTTCTACATCATCGGCATAATGTAATTTTTTTCCACTGGTTAGAACATTCTTTTTCCAACAAAATGACACCATGATCAATTGATCATTGATTTTTAGTAAGGCATTTTAATTTTAGAGCCATTTTTCTCAGTGAGGCAATGTCATTTCCCAAATTTCCTAATTTTTCAACTCCACCGATCCTCGGAATACCGAATTTTTTCTCGTTACCTGGTTACAGCGTGCCATAGCAGACAAAACCACAGGAATGCCCTCGCTTTGATAAAAATAAAGACAAATTTGAGGAATTGCGATATATATTCCCAGCTGATTTTATGGCACGCTGCAACGCGAGAATATCTGGGTGTTCCGAGGATCGGTGGAGTTGCAAAAATGGAAAATTTAAGAAATGACATTGCCTAAGAAAAACGGCCCTAGGTTTCAAACGCCTTACTAAAAATCAATGATTATGGTATCATTTTGTTGGAAAAAGAATTTTCTAACTAACAAAAAAAAATAAAAAAGAAACAGTGACACTTTACAAAGGATGGTGAAGAAATTAGCGATCACAGGTGTTGCATTGTTTTTGGCCACACTGTATAATAATAACAACAACAACAACAACAACAACAATAATAATAATAATAATAATAATAATAATAATAATAATAATAATAATAAAATGAATTTGGAATAAATGTTCTTTCAATTCACTAGATCATATCAAGAAATGTACTCTCTAAAAAATGAGTGAAAATATTCACTCTTTGAGGAGTGAATTTACAGTGAATTTGGAGTGAACATGTATGTTTTTCACTCATTTTCACTCCAAATTCACTCTAAATTCACTCTTTTTTGAAATTCACTCCTCAAAGTGTGAATATTTTAACTCATTATTTTTTAGGGAGTAAATTACAAACAATCACTCATAATTCACTTTTTGATGATGCTTCTTTGTTATCTGTTTTTTCAGATAAGATGACAATATTCCTTCAGAAGCTATTTTTCGTCGTTCTCCAGGAGGAAAAAACATGCTAATTCCATCGGAAGAGTGAACAAGGTATTTCGAATTGCGGCTGTATGCATGGAAAGACAATAGTCTTCTTCTCTTGATATAGATTACAGATAAATCCGATGTGCTATTCAGTATTCACAATTGTATCCTGTATTCATATTTTTGTATTAAGATTTAAGGTTAAATTAGGTTTCATGGTAGTGTGTGGTACGCATTGACATATATCTTGGTGTCACAATGTTTCCATTGGAAGCAGATAAAACCCATTCGAGACTCAGGAAAATTTATCTCGGGTGTAGGCATCTAAAAAAAGAAAAGAAAAAAAATCAGTGTTCTTATTATGATAGTAAACCTGTGCACGATAGTGATGTTCATTTAATAGTGAAGCAGTTAAAAACAACTTTGTGTCAGTTGCTAAATGCTGATAATTTTGACCTATTTGGTGTACTCTCTCTGATTCAGAATAAAAACTTTATCTTTCAAACCACTATTTGTAAGTGTTCTTTGACCTTCAATATGTTTTACAGAATCGTTATCGTTTCTGGTTTAAATGTTGATGGTATACCGTATTAGTGTTACCATTCCAACTCTCGGTAGATTCAGTGCCCTCTCACTTCGTGAACACAAAAAACCCCACTGCCATTAAACTATCATTATTTGGCGACAACTCTGGGCGAGAATAAGTAGCGCCATCAGATGGCGCTTTGTAACTCGTATCGATGAAAAGGGAGCGTAGAGACCTGTTTGGTTTGGGTGCTATTTTTTATGCTAATGTCTAACGTGGGGGGGGGGGGGGTCTTCAAGCATGTAAAACAAAAACATTGACATCTCAATGCACTTGACTCATTACAAAACCCTTTGAATTGTCTTTTCTTCTTGTTTTGGAAGCCCCCCGCCTTATGGCTGACATAAACCCCAGTGTTCTGAAACTAAATTGGTCTATACAATGTAGATGATGATGGTGAGAAGCGGGTGTGGTATCAAATCAATACATGCATATCGATATCTATCTATCTACACTATATATCTATCTATATATTATGAATAAAACATACATAAGGTAGCATTTGGTGCAAAAGTTAGTCAAACATTTTTCATTAATGTGATTATATCCGAATATTCGAGCCTGGATTTGGAGAAAGTTGCATTTCTGTGCCAGGGTTTGTAAAATATATACAATACTGTTCTTATTTCCTTGTGTAGTATAGTGTGGCACAGAAAAAAGATACACTAAAATTATCATTTTCCCTTCATTATGCCAGAAAAATTATCAGTTTTCCATTTATCTGATAACGCGTTCATTTTTAGCAGTACAACAATTAAATAATCAATTTTTGTGCAGTAGTTTTCATTTCAGAGGCAATTTTGCAAAGCAGTGCATTTCAGCTTTTCTCGCGGTAAAGTGGTAATGAGGCGTCATATTAATAGCGTCCTAAAGAAATTACACATAAACTGGCGCGCGCATAACAAATTTACATTGGTTCATAAAAACAGCCCCTAAAATGAAAAGTACCTAACCAAAATAGATGATCTTGGTGTCATTCTACTTACGAGAAAATATTTTGTCAGATGAATTCAATGAAGATGAGAATAACTGAGAATAACCTTAAATATGACTGTACCGTTTAATTCTGGGCCACCCGTTTGTGTTTGATGTTAAACATACAAAAAAGGATAGTTAACTGTTATAGAAAAAAATGGTTGTACTTGTGATTTTGAACATATTAGAATGGATTCAATGGTCAACAGGGAACATGCCTGTGGGTATATTTATAGATGCCATTCATCACATCAGTATCATATTTACACTTTCATCATATACTGTGGCAGAGGCAAAGCCCTTAAGTGGTTTGAAAATTCTTTCAGTGATCATTTTCTACAATTTGTCGCCTCCAAGGATCAGAAATCACATACAGTCAACGTTAATGATGGCTCTCAAGATTCCCTCCTCTGTGTGTTTGTTTGTTTTTTGCATTCGCACAAAAGTATCGAGACTCGTACTCATATACCTTTGATAGTGAATTATCTATAATATGACGCAAGTTTAAGATTAATACGTTATGGCACAATGCAGACAGAACAAATTTCCTTCACTTTTACTTATGTACAACATTGATATATTATGTATGTACATGAATTATTTAAAATTAAAAAGGCTCACAATCGTCTTTAAATAACCTTATTCATAATTATCAGCAAGAGCAAAACAATATTTATGCTTACCAAATGTGTTTAAAATAATTTCATACACCACTTATTGCGAAAGCGACTACTAAAGACGAACGCTATCTAGGCACCCCCCACAAAAAAAAAAATAAAATAACAATAGCAATTAACAAATAAACAACATTTTGGGGTAAAAATCCATTAAGACTAACATATTCAAGCAGTGATCCATTTTTTATCCAAACATGAAATCTATGAAATAACCTTATATTCACAATTTTGAAACGGCATATATTTGTGAAATAAAATAATCATTGCCTGATCATTAAGAAACAGTTTAATAAACAGAAATTCAACTGGCATAAATCACCAGGCCATTTTAACCTATTATTCATCACCCTAAAATCCTCTATAAATCTAATCTTACATGTTATGGCAAACAGATGCAAATCTCGCGCGTACGACATAAAATTCAAGTACATGTACCAGGCATGTAGAAATAATAGTGTATCAGCTTCAAAGAAGACAAACAAAAACATAAACTTTGTTGAACCCTTGAGTTGTCATTTGTGTCAGATAACTAAACGCAAACGATTGCCGCTGTAGTATACAGTCCTATAACTAGCCATAAAAAACAAACGTATGAATTAAACTATAAAATGTTATTACAAACAGCACGCGCGTATACACACATGTCACAATATCCACACCACACACACACACACACACACACACACACACACACACACACACACACACACACACACACACACACACACACACACACACACATACACACACACACACATAGAGAGAGAGACATGTTTCTTTGTGAACAGATGCACGCTCTGGCATTGCTTGGCAAAGGATCGCTCAAGATAGGGCGAAATCGCGAATTGGTGAAGAGGCCTTCCTCCTGCAGTGGAGCGAAATAGGCTGAAGGCAAGGCATATTCGTATGTGTATATGCATACATTGTTTATATCATGTGTATACTCTTTCCCAGGTACAAAAAAGTAGTATGTGTATGGTCAACAAGCATTCACATACATACACATTCACGAACCCTACGCTTATGTGAACATTCTTCTTGGTTTTTTTTATGATTTCCTGTTTTGTTCAATGTTTGTTTCTCCCGCCCAATTTTAGACTCGAGTAACCATCAATTAGTGTTTTTTCTTCGCCAATTAGGTATATATGCTGTTTTCTTCAAGACTTTTGTCTATCCAAGCTAGCATATTTATGGCAGCATCCGTATTCCAACCCACGCAATGTATATATACCCTACCACTCAAAAGTATTGCAACATACACTATAACGCATGCATTTTGAGTTGAAGGGGTCTTTCTATAATGATGTCCTAAGAAAGTTTATAATTGAAAAATAACAAATTCTTTGAAAAGAAATAAATGAACAATTGTTTTTCTTTCTTTCTCCATGGCGGAGAGATTATCAAATGCAGGCGCACCCATGGCAGAGGGGCTGGAACACAAAATTTGACATTTTTTCGCCTCCCTATAGGGGTGGGGTGTTAATTCACATTAGCATCGTAATTCGGTTTCATATTTCCCGTAAAATGGTTTGAATGGCTTGGATTGACTTCCAACAAACAATAAATGCCATTGTGTTCCCCTGACACGGTCTCAGAAAGAAGACACCACGCCGCAAAGACGAAAGCGCCTCCTATCTTCATAAGATAGTGATAAGGAGGATGAGGCTACTAATATAAAGATGATGACCTTCTCTCCACATCTTTATATCAAATGTACTAAAAAGTCGCATTACAGCGAATTTTAGGATGTTTGCAAGAATAAAACGCCTTCAGAATTGAGAAAGGAGAATAAATTACAATTGAGGAGGTCTTTTTATGAAATATGGGGCGTATTCTCCTTATCACTGTCTTATGAAGATAGGAGGCGCTTTCGTCTTTGCGGCGTGGTTTCTTCCTTTTGAGACCGTGTCAAAGGAACACAATGACATTTTTTGTTTGTTAGAAGTCTTTCCAAGCCATTCAAACCATTTTAGGGGAAATATGAAACCGAATTACGATGCTAATGTGAATTAACACCCCACCCCTATAGGGAGGCGAAAAAATGTCAAATTTTGTGTTCCAGCCCCTCTGCCATGGGTGCGCCTGCATTTGATAATCTCTCCGCCATGGAGAAAGAAAGAAAAACAATTGTTCATTGATTTCTTTTCAAAGAATTTGTTATTTTCCAATTATAACCTTTCTTAGGACATCATTATAGAAAGACCCCTTCAGCTCAAAATGCATGCGTTATAGTGTATGTTGCAATACTTTTGAGTAGGGAGGGTATATATTACCTAATCTGATGTTACGTTATTATAAACAATATTTCTTCTATAAGGATGTGTTCCTCAAGATGTCACAAATCTTCATGTTCTTATATATGTAATATATTATGTATGAAAGTTACATCGAGTTGAAATAATGTTTGGAATAATAAATCCTCAAATAATATACGGAACAAAGTACTAGTGAAGTTTAACGATAAAATATGCATGCATGCACATAAACATACAATTATGTCTACACATCAGCGTGTGCAGTATACTTAAGGGTGTTTTAATGTCCATTCAACTTACAAGAGTATTCGGCCCAAATTGGTCATGGATTTTCAGACCATTTTTACATTTAAATTATACTGTTACTTACCCTTGAAAGAGTAACGGGGACATAAAAGTACAGTAAAATGTGATGGCTAGAGATTTAAGCGTTTCATAATTAAATGTTGTTGCAGTATGTATTTCATATTTCTTTTGTTAGACTTCACGGATTTGTGTATGCTTATAAAATAATCAGGGACGTAATCCCCTTTTGACCCTTTAAGATTTAAAAATGATAATTTTGTCTTGAAAATTGATCGGACCTGTCATGGCACCGGAAGATAACTCGAATTTATTTCCGTTGACTGCTGAAAGCATGAAGTTTGTACAAAGGATTCACAAACGTAAACAACTTAATCATTAATTACAAGAAGTTTCTGACTCCAGTTGTCTAAGCACCGGATCCTTTGATACCAAATGGAACTAGTGTCATTGTTATTTTTGTTTCTTGTTTGTATTTGTTTCTTTTGCATTACTCTGTACTTTCAATGATATAATTATGGAATTTTGCACATGTTTACATACACTTCTGCTCATAATTATGGAATATTTTGTTGATACTTAAGTTCTTTCTTCTATATCGTCCAACATTTTTAAGACAAGTTTTATTTCACTAAAACGCAGTATGTGAAGCAATTTTGGATTTCCTGAATTTTTTTTTTAAATCCACAAAAATACAAAAAAAGTATTAAATTAAAGTAATTAAAAAAAAACAACCCCCAAAACAGACAAATATGTATCTAATGTCACTTAATCATTAAATTAAAATCAGAATTGTCTGTTACAAGTCTAATAACGCGCGTAACCACAACGTGACTCAACAACAACATCAATACCGCCATTTATAAAACACAGGTTTTAGTGTCGAGTCGGACGCTACAAAATGCTCAGCATTCCTGAAATTCTTAGATTATAATTGTTTCACCTGGGGTGAGCAAATATTAATCTTAGATGTACCGTTCACGTAAAAATTGCAATTTCTAAAATGTTTCTGAAATATTCCATAATTATGAGCATGAGTGTATTTTAAATGAACAATGAAAACTGTGTTATATTGTTTATGATTGTAAGAAGTATTCCTTCTTTATTAGTAATACACTTTTACATTTAATTTCATTTATACAAATTTATACCAATAAAATGTGTTTTTTTTTCATACTCATTGTAGGCTAAGTAATATGTATTTGCATAGTTGTTATGTATTCTTTAGTTGTAGGATGAGAAAAGGAAAATAAATTCAAATTCATATTGATATTGAAATATATTGCAGCCAGTGGTCATCCGGAATAGGGCTATTCAAGCACCACGAGTAAAGCCTTAATCTCTGAGAGTATTTGAGCCAGTGTTTATAAGGTCTCAGGCTGACGGGCGCCGCGATATCAGATTTCATTAGGCCCAGTGGTCTTGGCATCTGATGCTGTTCACTAATTCAGGCACTTCTATCTATGCAGTGATTAAAGGCATAGGCTAACATTGTTTTATGGAGCTTCAATGTAAAAAAAAAAAGTCAAACTGTGATATCTGAGCAACACGCTAGAATACAAAAGTTTGGGAAGTAATGCTGCCACTGGCAAGATATGCATGAATGAACGATTTCAACTGCGGTGGAGTATTTAATAGTCTAGATCTACACACAGTAAGTCTATGGGAGAAAGAAAATGGGCATGGTGAATCCGATCAACCTGAAAACTCGTAGATTTTCAAATTTTTAGAGTACTAAAATAATCATTTTGACATATAATATTTTCAGGGCTTCATTTTTAGACCATATCAAAGACACTTAGAGCATAGGATATTATGCAGCTCCCATGTTTTAAAATTGTGGCCATTGTTAGCCCGTGGCTTTAAGGGTCTATGGTCGTTCTGGCGCCATCTGTAAGCAGTGGTCATATGGGTCTAATATCATTCAAGTACTATGAAATCACGGCATTCTGAAAGCAAATACATCACGTGGCATGGTTCCTTCAGTCATGTGTTACATCCACCTGATTTTGCTGTACATCATGTAGTTGATTTCATAATTTTTTTCATTGCTTATTAAGCATTAGTAGATACCTTAATAGCAAGCATATAAAGGACCATGGACAGCTAATTAGAGTATGGAATAAAGTGCAATGTACTTCAGTCGGCAGTTGCTCGAAAGGTTAAACAGATTAGGAAATTGATTTTAAGCGGGATGACAAGGAGTGTCTTCATAAAGTCATAATGAGGGTAATTAATTAACTGGCCTCCTCTATCTGGGTCATTGTTTTTTATACATTTATCTTACGAAGATTTTATGTATCTTGTTATTTTGTAGTATGTATATTTTTCCTGACCCAGTGTTTTTCTTTTTTTTTGTTCACAATACTCTGTCACTGCAGTACACACACACACACACACACACACACACACACACACACACACACACACACACACACACACACACACACACACACACACACACACACACACACACACACACACACACACACACACACACACACCATATACCCACAACACACACTATCACACACACACACACACACAACACACACACACACACACACAGCACACACACACACCACCACACACACACACACAACACCACAAACACACACACACACACACACACACACACCCACACACACACCACACACACACACCCACACACACATACACACACACACACACACACACACACACCACAACACACCACACACACACACACACACACACCACACACACCACACACACACACACACACACACACCACACACACACCACCAGACAAATCAAATGGTGGTTTTGCCCTTCCTTCAATCCAATTAATACATGCACTTGAAGGACCATAACTGCTATGGGAATTATTTTTTCAAAGCCAGTCGCCGGGGGGGGGGCATGTGTGGATATCATACATTTGTAAACTGTTCATCTGTGTCCAATTGTATTTTTATAAATAAATATACATGTAGTAGTTTCTAAATGGAAACAAATGCATTTATTAACGTGTCTTGTGCATTTTGTTCTCATTAAAGACCTTAGTTCAGTTCAGTCAAAAGAGCAGACATTATACGGTACTTAAAACAATATTTTTGGGGTTCAATGCATGAGGATGCATTATTCTTGCCTTCTGTTTAAATATAATTATCGAGCCCCTTTGCATATGCCTTTTGTCATCACAGTTATGTACTATAATACATGGGAAATCTGTGTTCAAGCCAAAGTAGAGTTGTCGTTAATGGTACAAAAAATTATTATTATTTTTTTTTTTGCAATTATAATCTTTAGATACACCTTCATTATCTATCAATGCCCTGAAATTTGCTCGTTCTGAAACTCTCCCATTTTTGAGATTATACTCAAAATGTAAAAGATGTTAGCCTATAATAACATCATGATTTGTCACTATAAACTATTTTCAGCAGTTTGACGTTGTTTTCTGATGTCTGGGGTGACAATAGAAATATTTTTTGAAAGATTGACAAAAATTAACATTTGTCTGATCAACCAAAATTACACTTGTGCTTGAAAACATGAAGAGTTTCATAGCAAAAGCCAACATATTCATTTAGGCAAACTGAGATAAAAGACTTTTTGTGCTGTGCAAATATAGAACATTTCGAAATTTATGTAACGATTATAATATTACAGTGACAAATTTACTTCAATCTACATAGGCCTATATTGCCATTTTACCAAAATTGATTACTTTCAGTACTTTTATTGTAAATTGACTATTATATCCATAAATTGTTACTTTCCAAAATGCCATATACAGCGTGTATCAAAAAAAAGTAGACACTCAGAAAAAAATTTATTACGCAGATATTTCATGATCTAGAGATTGTTTTTTGATATGACTATTTTACCTTGGACCTAAGCTATCTGATGACACTATTGGTATTGAAATTATTTCAAGCATGAGTGAGCACAGGCTACTTTTGTCCAATAGGCCAAAAATGCATTTGCGCACAGAATTGTGTTCTTATAGTCAATGTTTACTGCCTCACAGACCGGTGCTGCAGAAGCTCTCACCTGATGTGCACAAGGATTGAATCCTCAG
>JZLH01S0145446.1:3387-13803 GCA_001188425.1 Eucidaris tribuloides | reverse complement strand
AAGTTATGCATGAATAAACAATTAAAACTCGGGGCGAGTTTTAATAGCGTAGGTGTACACACAATAAGTCTATGGGAGAAAATGGGCAGGTGAATCCGATCAACTTACAATTTTCACTTTTTTAAAGCACTAAATAATCATTTTGAAATACAATTTTTTCAGGGGGTCATTTTTTAGACCTTATCAAAGACAATGGTAGCATGGGAAATCAAGTAGCTCAGATTTTTTTAATTGTGGTAAATGTTAGCCAGTACCTTTAAGCACTAATATGTTGCTCGGATATCGAAGTTTGACATTTTTATGCCTCCGCAACGAAGTTGCCGGAGGCATTATGTTTTCGGGTTGTCCGTCCGTCAGTCTGTCCGTCCGTCCGTCCGTTAGCAGTTCTCGTTACCGTGATAACTTAAGACCGGCTGATCGGATTTTGATGTAACTACGTCCAAGTATGTACCATGGGGCAACAATGAACTGATTAGATTTTGGGGTTGAAAGGTCAAAGGTCACAGGGCCTAAAACATGTCTGATTTGGGCTCGTTTCCACGATAACTTCAGAATGGATTGTCGGATTTTGATGTAACTTGGGTGAAATATGCATTATAAGGCAACAATGAACTGATTAGATTTTGGGGTTAAAAGGTCAAAGGTCAAAGTCACAGGGCCTAAAACATAATCTGAATTGGGCCTGTTACATGTACCATGATATCTTAAGAATGGCTTGTCGGACTTTGATGTAACTTGGGTGAAGTATGCAATATAAGGCAACAATAAACATTAGATTTGGGGGTTGAAAGGTCAAAGGTCAAGGTCATAGGGCCTAAAATATGTGTGATTTGGGCTCGTTACTATGATAACTTAAGAATGGCTTGTCTGATTTTGATGTAACTTAGGTGAAGTATTTAGTATAAGGCACCAATGAAGTGATCAGATTTCAGGGTAAAAACCGCAAAGGTCGAAGGTCACAAGGCCCCATTCTTATTGTCTTTACCATGATAACGTGAGAACGGCTTATCGGATATTGATGTAACTTGGGTGAAGTAAGTTTTATAAGGCACCAATGAAGTGTTCAGATTTTGGGGTTGAAAGGTTGAAGGTCAAAGGTCACGAGGCTCCATATTTAGTGTCTTTACCACAGTAACTTGAGAACATCTTATCGGATATTAATGTGACTTGGGTGAAGTACATGTATGGGTTATGGGGCACTGATGAATTGATGAGATTTCAGAGTTGAACAGTCAAAGGTCACACGGCCCTGAACATTTCAATTTTGGAATTGGACGGGGGTGCGGAGGCATACCCACCGGCTGCGCGCAGCCGGGAATTCATCTAGTTTTTTTTATTGAATAAATTTTAGCAAAATAATTTGGCAGGAACATTTCTACACTCATTGACTAACCTCTGTGTGAAAATAAGATTAATCCGTCAAGCCATGCATGATCGAGCATACATTAAAGGCAAAAATGCCACTTTTCAAAAGTCACAGGAGTTACATGTATCTCTTATACCAAAAAAATGGTAAGTTTGCTTTAATAATAAAGTGTGCTCACTGAACCATGACATGGTTACAACCTCTTATGTTTGTACAACATGTAAGGATACATTTTACTGAAAAATATTGTATTTCAATTTATTTCAATAAACTTAATGGATTTTACAATTTCAAAGATGAGGAAGGATGGAAATTTCTAAATTGAGCTCACTGAAGCGTAAAATATGCGAAACGTGCCAAAAGAGGTGTAAGGGGGTCAAACGATAGATAATTAACATAAACAGCCCTTAATCATTCAACAGAAACAGAATTTGTCAAAATCATGCATCACAAATCCCTCTAAATGACCCTTGTGACTTTTGAAAAGTGATCTTTTTGCCTTTAATACGTGCTGACTCATGCATGACTAGACGGATCAATCACATTTTCACACAGAAGTCAGTCAATTAGTGCAGGAACACCCTTGCCAAGTTATTTTGCTCAAAACCGTGTCTCTAAAAAGTTCTGGTATTTTGAAAAAGGAGGTAGTTTCTTTTTTTGTTGTGTTTATATGATTTGCAGATAAACGAGATAATGCTGAGGAATACATGATGGAAGACATGGCAAATGAAACTCCAGATTGGCTGAAGATTGAAGTGAAGGAGGAGTGTGATACAAATGAAGGTAATAAGTTCATGTTATAAGAGAATTTGTAGACTGACTGGCATTTTATGAAGGGTACATCTAGAGGCAGATAAGTGTCAATTTCAAAGGATTGGAGCAGCAGTGTTAGTGACATGTTTACAGATTGGGTTCAGGATTTGCATGTCAGAAAATGTCAAAATGAATGCATACGGCTCAATTCGTTCACAATGTGAACTTTATAAACATCTGTCATAAAACCTTTGGGTAGAAGTTTTGTTGGAAATCTGGACCATTTAAAGGGAGAAGGAGCCAGCAACTACCAGGCATAAGTTAAGAAACAATTTGAGTTGTGGCCAACCAATCAGATCGCACATGCACTGGTCTGGAGCTGACCATGTGTGACAGAAGCATGCCACCCGACGTGTGTTAGTTGCACCGTGGTAATGTATATGCCCTGTTTGAATCGATAAGCTTCTCCCCCTATAGCTGCTTCTGCAAGATTTATCCTGGGATAAAACTTACAAAGACGTAAAATAAACACAAATTAACTAATTCATAGGGCCTTGCTGAGGTTGAGTATCACAGTACCCCTTATTCAGACATTGTACCATAATTCTCACAATACTCACAATGTCATTTTTTTTCTTAACTTATGCCTGTTAGTTGCTGGCTCCTTTTCCCTTTAACTTCAAATTTTGCAAGTGACAGACACGTTCCGTTAGTTCCAAAATTGTCCGATCAGCTGTTAGTCGAAGGTCGCGTGAAGTTTAGCCGTTTAACCAATCAGTGTGCTCCGCTGGTCGTGTGAACATACACATACAGTAACCGTGATCTGTAATTTGAGCAAAATTGAAACTCGCAGAAAGAACAATATTCTGGTAGCATATCGCTATAGTTTTTCTCGTAATACAAGTTTGTGACGTATGGATCTCAAACTTTCAACACATCATTTGTTAGTACTTAACTACCGTTTGGCAATGATAATAAAGGGAGTGATGGTCTTGCAAATCCTGAAATCTATCTGTACATCTTGTCAGGTCATACTCTTAGTTTGTAAGTTTCTCTCCAGATCAACAAAACACATCTTCCTCTTACCTCCATTTTCATCCTTCAGTCTCTTCAAAATAAATAATACACCTACATGTATCATGACTTTCCCTGGCATAAAAACGAAATTGCATGATCTCGTCTACCTTCACTCTTTTCAGAATTCTATTGTCACAAACAGGGATATGTCACCAGAATGATTTCATGGGTGGATAAAAAGTGATTGTGAAGCATAGCGAGTGAAGCGAGCTGAGCTATCACCCATCATAATCACTCAATTACAAAGAAATGTAAGAATTTTTGCTGGGCGACAAGGCTGAAATTTCTTGTGAGTACCGGGCGTAGATTTTGAGAGCAAGGTACGTGTAGCTCCGCCAGGCGCCGCCCGGCGTGCCGACAACACTGCTTGGATCTCCAATGTCATTGGTGCATGTACCAGTTACTGCACACCCGGTACACTACAAGGAGTTAGCTTACTGTGTTTTCTTTTAGTTTGCCTTAGCAAACTTTTCATAAATATCATTTGTACAGAGACTTATTTCCACTGGGAGCTGAGAAGCAAAGAATGGTTCTTAGACCTGTTCCCAAGTTGGTAGTATTGCGTTTAGAAAGCATTAGAAGATGCATTCGGATACTGTTGGATCATCCTTTGATTTTTAAGAGAGATAAGATCAAGCATTTCAACTTTCCATCAAGGCAGCTCTCCAGCAAGTTTTAAGAAAAGATGGCTGCAAGGGATGTAGCATAGTACTATCAGTTTATGATAAGTTGAAGTCCTTAAGAAGGAAGCTTGTGTTTTAAAAGCAGTGATACACAGCAAGCAGGAATTGGGAAGAGGGAATAATGTGATACTAATATGATATACTGTATACGCTGTATATATTGGTGATGGTTAAGTTTTTGTGAATTTCTAGTTCACGAAAATAATAATATGTAAATAAAACTTTGAATATGCACTCATTTGTGAGGTCAGAAACTCATAGTAACTTAACAGACTGCAAATTTTTCTACTCACGAAATTGTCAGCAATTGTCAATTTAAAAAATACGTCCAAAACATAAGCTATAAATGAATAAAGGGATTATTCTCTTAATAATCCCTTTCATTCATTTAGTAGTAATAAACTTGTCTGCCTTGGACTATTTAACACAACAATGTCAAAATTTAGAGCCTTGGTATTTGTTCCTGTGTTCATTGTGTCAATACCGGCAACCAGGGATAGTCTGGTGGTATTGTCACTGCCCAGAAAGCTGTAGATGACTGGGTTGAGTCCCTCTGGTTCATCTTTTCTGGCATGTTTATTAAAGTTTAGAAATTAACAGTTGCGATCTCAAAATACAGAGAGAGACAAGTGAAATCTTTTACATGGTATAAGCTGTTTGGCATGCAATTACAATGCCATGCTTTAATTTTGTCAATTTTGCAAGCGAGGAATCTTCAGATGACGTAAAAAAATTACGTAGACATGAAAAGTATCCCGAACTTTAGCGAAGTAATGACTAAAATGTGATTAAAAGCCTAGTTGTCAGGCAAAAATATAACATACCCAGGGCATGTGATCTTGTCAGATTGTCCATCCAATGGTTCATGCATTTGGGTGGACAATTAATATTTTTATTAGTTTGATAACTTACAAACCATTAATTGAATTTCATTAAAACTTGTTAAAAAGTTTGACTATGACAATGAAATGTGTAGGTAGATTTAGGAGCTGAAAAAGTGTAAAAGCTCATGAGGGCTCAGAGATTTAATCGTTAATGTCATTAATGACATAAAAAGTGGTCATACTGTGAGACATGGCACAGTATTGCATGGAATACCACCAATTAAAATCTTTTAATAAGGCAGAATGAAATAGCACAATCTCTTGTCTAAAATGATAATAATGGGGCACATGTTTCCTAGAATGTAATTGTCAAACAATTTTTTTTGCTACGTTGGGACTCTACCATTTTTTAAATTAGTATCCACTATTTCAAACCTAAACTACCATTACAAAATACAACTTGCTCATTGGACTAATTTCCAATGATTTATTGATTAATCCTATACATAAAACATAATACATAATAATCCATATTTTATTGTTCGAAATAGAAATCCTCTGAAAATTCATTTTGCCCAATTGATCGTGGGCCTGGCAGCCACTGAGTAGCACCAGATCGACAGTGCTCTATCCTTTAAATCGTTGAATGCCACACAGGGTAGCAACAACTCCCATCTTTTAACGTCTTTTGGTCTGAAGCGGCCGGGGCATGAATGGCTTGAACTCCCGACCTCCCGGTTGTTAGGTGGACGTTCTACCAACTGAGCCAACATACCGATATTAAAAGAAACAACAACAACAATGTGAATCACAAGTTTAGAACAGTGTGTATCAACTCTGAGCTAGAAATGGTTTGTTTTGCACAACCAAAAGCCTATGAATTTAACTTACTTTACTCTTAATACATGTAGATCATAGCAATGTCCTACTTTATTGTTATTTTGGTAAGGGCACTTGTTAAACACCATGTAATATACTGATTCAACTCCTGATTTTCTGGCCATTTTTAGGATATGATATGGATAATACTGAGACTCCCGTAGGAACAGATCTTTTGGAAGAGAAAATTGTACAAAGTCAGTGTGCCAATGCAAGAACAGACACTAAAGGGAAATCACAAAAATATGAGAGAGAAGAAGAGTCAGACGAAGCATTCATGCACCAGAGTAACCCCACACAGCAAGCAAACACACTCATTGAAGATGCAGCACATAAATGTCATGAGTGTGGAAAATATTCAGTCGAAAAAGTGATGTTCATAGGCATATGAGAACCCACACAGGAGAAAAACCTTATCAGTGTCAGCAGTGTGAAAAGACTTTTACTGAGAAAAGCTCCTGAGTAAAACACATGAGAACACACACAAGAGAAAAGCAATATACATGTCAGCAGTGTGGAAAGATGTTTGATGAGAAAAGCACTCTAGTACGCCACATGAGAATACACACTGTACAAAAGCCTTATCAGCGTCAGCAGTGTGGAAAAGCATTTTCTGAGAAAAGACATCTAGTAAGGCACTTGAGAACCCATACTGGAGAAAAGCTATATCAGTGTCAGCAATGTAGAAAAGCATTTTCTAGGAAAAGCACTAGTTAAACACATGAGAATCCACACAGGAGAAAGGCCATATGAATGTCAGCAGTGTGGAAGAGCATTTTCACAGAAAGGCAATCTACTAAGCCACATGAGAAACCACACAGGAGAAAAGCCATATCAGTGTTAGCAGTGTGGAAAGATGTTTGCTGAGAAAAACACTCTAGTAACACACATGAGAACACACACAGGAGAAAAGCCATATACATGTCAGCAGTGTGGAAAGATGTTTGCTGAGAAAAGCACTCTAGTAAGACACGTGAGAATCCACACAGGAGAAAAGCCATATCAGTGTCAGCAGTGTGATACAGCATTTACTCAGCTAAAGTGATCTTGTACGCCACATGAGAATACACACTGGAGAAAAGCCATATCATTGTCAGCAGTGTGGAAAAGCATTTTCTGACAAAAGCAATCTAGTAAAACACATGAGAACACACACAGGAGAAAAGCCATTTATATGTCAGCAGTGTGGAAAATCACTTTCTTACCAAAGACATCTAGTAAGGCACTTGAGAACCCATACTGGAGAAAAGCCATATCAGTGTCAGCAATGTGGAAAAGCAATTTCCAGGAAAGCACTCTAGTTAAACACATGAGAATCCACACAGGAGAAAAGCCGTATCAGTGTCAGCAGTGTGATACAGCATTTACTGAGCTAAGTGATCTAGTACGCCACATGAGAAAACACACTGGAGACAAGCCATATCAGTGTTAGCATTGTGATACAGCATTTACTCAGCAATATCATCTAGTATGCCATATTCGAAAACACATTGGAGAAAAGCCATATCAGTGTCAGCAGTGTGGTAAAGCATTTACTGAGCTAAGTGATCTAGTACGCCACGTGAAAACACTGGAGACAAGCCATATCAGTGTCAGCAGTGTGGTAAAGCATTTACTAGGCAAAGTCATCTGGTTCAGCATGTGGGAAATCACACTGGAGAAAAGCAATACTAGTTTCGTCAGTGTAAAACTTTCCCGATCAACCCAGCCGCTCAGCAAGGGGGGGGGGGGGTAGAATTTTTGTTCCTAAATTAAAATCGTGTTCGACAGTTAAAATGGGAGTGTTTTCCATATAAAAAAGGTTTATTTAACGTAAAACGGGGGTTAGCGAAGGGGGTTGTTTGACAACCAAACACCCCCCCCCCCTGCATTCGTGTATGCCTCCAGGTCAAGTTAGAACAGGATGGGGCCATAGAGCAGGTGAGAGGGGGTGTGGGGTGCAAAAGGGATGCCCCTCGATCCCCAATATTTTCCAAAAATCAGAAAATCAGGGGGGTTTGCAGTGTAATTTATGAAATTTAGGGGGGTTTTTTTAACATTTTTTACCCCACCTCAAAGATTTTACCCAGACAATGCCCTTGCGTTCTAAACACTGTACATCTAGAGAAACAATTTACAGGTAACACTCTATTAATTATGTGGTATAAATGCTGTTATTTAAAGTGGTACACACACTTAAATTGAGGGTAATATTTTATAAGGCAAATACACATAAAGCCGTATAGGCCTACATACTCTTAATACAGAGCTATAGGGCAATTTCATGAAAATTTACTGCCTGGGTGAAACATCCTCCGATCTTACTGATACCTTAGGATAATTACAGTCTATACCCGAGGAAATTTCCCTGAGAGTTTCAAGTCGATCAGAGAAAAAAAGTATTTTTCGTCCCACCCTAATGCTCACCCACACTGGAGAAAGTCCATATCAAAGTCAACATTGTGGCAAAAAATTTACTCTGAGAATTCAGCTGTTCAAATATGTAACGACTGTTACGACTCACACAGGAGAAAAGCCATGTAAGTGTCAAGAGTGTGATTAAAAAACATAAATTGGCAAAGTAATCTGGTACATCACTTGATGAAACGAATACTGGCGAAAAGTTTTATCAGTGTCAGCTGTGTTTAAATTCATATACCCTAAAATGTAGTCTAGTATGCCATATGAGAATGCACGCTGTAGAATAGCCATATCAGTGTGAGCAGAACACCAGAGAGCAGGGCAGGAATTAATTTTTATTTTTTAAGGGTGATTTTTATTAGAGACTTGGGGCTTTTTTTTAATTTTGGGGGGCTATTTTTCTACCACTGGGGCTACTTTTTCGTTGCACATCATAATTTGGAGAATGCAATGAAAAATTGCTGATGTTTTAGCCAGTGCTTCATGCATAAAAGCAACCATTTAATTCATTTTGTGTTTCAGTGCCATAATAAAAAAAAATGTGAATTTTTTCATAGCAAATCTGAGGGCGATTCTGAAGGAAATGGTTGCCCCAAAGAATTGGGTTTTGGGGATTTTAGGGGGCGATTTGGGCTTCGCCAAGGGCTATTTTTAGCCTGTCACCCTGGGTTATTTCCTATGCTGTTGGAGAGCATTTGCTTAGCTGAAGATATGGTCAGTAAAACTTGAAAATGTGCTGTTTAGAAAAGCCATGCTACAGCAGTGAAGACCATCTATAGAAAAAAAAACAGTCTGTGAGAACGAATTTCACAAGTCCTTGAAAAAAAATGATCAAATGAAATTTAATAGCCATGCAGTCCGTCGATATTAAACCTACATTTTGCTAGTAATGTTCAGATGCTGGTATCCGGTCGGAGTAATTTTTTCACTCTGAGCATTGAAAAGTTAATATATAAATCAGCTTTATTTCAAATCAAATCAAATTAAAGGTGTAACAAACAGATACACCCAGGTCCTGTGTCGGAAGAGAAGACGAATGATATTTCCTTCTCACCCGAGCAGCTAGGCAGGCGTTACAAACTCATAACAAACAGTGTTAAGCAAAAAGCACAATAGTAACAACTTTGCAAAACAAAATAACAAAATGATAAACAAATGCTGTGGCGCTATCAGTTCTCACAACATAATTTTGTTAAACATTGTATTGATAAAATTAATATATCTTAAGGTTAGTGACACTGATGTGGGACACTTGAAAAATGCCCTCAAGAAACGCAAATGAGTTTGAACATATACACCAACTATAAACTAGCAGGACAGTGCGATCTCCCACCTAGGGAAAACATTGTGTGCTCTAATGTTGTTTATTTAAGAAGAATCGAAGCAATAAACGTAGGAGTATCTTATTTTTTTGCCTGGGCTACGATAAAAATAAGCCCCATAGCAGCAGGCACACAGCCAGGTTTTCTGTGCTAACGGATTGATGCTTGACATTTTTATTCTAGTAATGAGTCAACGCTTTGACTACAAGTTATTCACAGGAGAATCCACTTGCCATAGCTTTACTTTGATTCTAGAGTAGTTTCAGGCCAAGTTGGAGCGGACTACTCCCAATCGTGTCCATTTACCGTTTAAAATTATTCCGCTACAGTCGCACTCTCGTTCTATAAAGAAGTCCTTCGGGACATGAAATTTGTTCCTTTCATAATGAAAATTTCTTCATATCAGGGCTTGCAAATACATAGGAATACAAAGGAAATCCAAGATACTGCGGACCAGCAGATTTTACTTCTGCTTTATAATGAAATTTCTGCTTATACACGTATCAGTGTTGCTGTATAACAAGAGTGCACTGTAGCTATTTGTGGAAAATAGATTTTATGATTCATCGTTAATTATTTCGTGAAAAAACAAATATTAAAGAGTCTATTGTCTAAATTTAAACAAAACCCCATGAATATTAGCTCAATAAGAGTGGTTGTCCTGATCCATATGCTGTTCTAATATTCTGACAATACAGAGCAGATGTATAATCATGCAAAATGGTTTGGAAATATGCATGTATGGGATATATGGGGACAAAAGGATCATTCCGTGTCAATTCAGCCAATGGGCTAAATGGTACTGACTCCAAATTTGTTCATGAATATTTGGTATATAGGGTAATTGACATCATACAAGCCAGAATTTCAATTTTTAGCGCAGTTCGCCATATGGTTTTCACGCTATGCCTTTTATTAGCATTTTCGGCCAAAATGGGTGTAATTGCCAATTTTCTAATGGCCATTGTACGGTAATGGGTGGTCCAAATTTGATGTGAGTGGTATCATTGGAAAGGGAATAAGATAAACAATCTAAATGTAACATTTATTTTTACATTGGAGCAAGTTTAAAGGTCACAGGGCCTAAAATATATACAGTGCACTCTCGTTAT
>JZLH01S0145436.1:8352-18487 GCA_001188425.1 Eucidaris tribuloides | reverse complement strand
CTGAAGTTATCCCCCCTTCCCCCCCCCCCCCCAACACACAACACACACACCACAGTAAAGTAACATTAGCGTGCATTTTAACCCGTTGGAGACAATTTAATCTTTGCTATAATTAAGACATTTTTCTACAGACCCCCAACACCCATGTCTAACTCCGTTACTTGTCTCACGGGCATAAAGCTTTCTAGAAGCCATCTTCATAGTTTACCATGTTACCAACAGTAGCAATTACTTGGATCTGCCAAAGAACATTGTTCTATTTAGCGTAAACGGGGGGTAAAAATTTAAGAGATGCGTAATTTTTTTCCTCCATCTGCTCCAAAATTTACAGACTTTTTACTCCCCAGATATACTTAGTCGTTTATTTGTGTTTTTGTTGTTGTTGAATTTATCATTTTGTGATGTTATCTTATCAATATTTAGTAGTCTCACACTGACCACGCCTCAATGCAGCTATTGCCGATTGCTTTGTCCGTTCGTCGTTCGTGCGTCTGTGTTCGGCGGTGGTCGTGCGTCGGCTCTGTGCGTAAACTTTTAACACATTTGAGTTCTTTCAAAGCATGATTGGATATTGGCCCAATACTTGAGGAATTGATCCTTAGGCCAGTGGCGATTGATAGGTCACTGTCCACCTGCCCTGCGTGGGCCCAGGGCCAGGGCCATAAAAGCCAAAAAGTAGTAATTTCAAACATCTCTTCTCTAAATCCACGAAAATAGTTAGTTAAGCCACTTTGTGTGTAGATGCCTCTATATGTGCTGATGACATTATGTTCCTCATACACTTTCCCAGGGTCGCTTTTCCCAAGGGGGGCAAAAGTTGGGTACGCCCTATGCGAATAATTCACATTCACTATGGCATTTATGACCAAACTTGGTGGGATATCTCAGTGCGTTGGGAAGAGGGTTCCTGAATGAGTACACCAGGCTCCTGGGGCCATGCGGGCAGCGCCCATACGGCCCTAAACTAGTAACTTTCTAACCACAGCCCATTGGTAACGAACTTGGTGGAGATCCGTAACGAATGAACCTCAATGTTATTTTCTGGCTGTCAAAGTACATATGTATCTCGTCAACAGGTTCAAATGAACTCAAGTTTATTCTTCGTTGGTATTGGCCTTCTCTCTAGATCCACGAAATAGTTTGTAAGCCACCTTTTGTGCTGTAGAAACCTTCTAATATGTGACTGCAATTAATAGTTCCTTATGACAATCACGGGTGGGCCCTGTATTTGCCCATCAAGGTGGGGCAAAATTTGGGTAGGCCCTCATAGGAATAATCACATTACATCAATAGGATTTTAGACCACTTGGTCGGAATATCTCAGGGGGGGCGAAAAGAGGCGTTCCTTGGATCGTCACCAGCCCCCCCCCTCCTGGCCAGGGGCAGGCCATAAGGCGCCAAACTAGGAACTTTTCTATGCCACAAAGCCCATTTGTAACCAAACTTTGGGTGTAGATGCGTAACAGGGACCTCAATTGTTTTGAGAGGTCAAGCTCACATATGTAGAGTCAAAGCTCAAATTAAGATACTAGGAGAGTGCTGCCTTTATTATAAAACGAGATGTTAATTATTTAACTTGCGCAAATCAGCTTGGCAGGGGGAGGCAAAGTTTTCAACTGGTTCATTGGCATGTTGTTGCCTAATATCAGCTCCGGGCCCAAAATATGTTAGCAACTGATTTTTTTCTAGTCCCCGTACCAATAGAAGAGTTGCGCAGACCTCTAGCGGAGCGCTCCTGTCGTGCCCCCCGGGGCTCTTGTTTTATTTTGTTGTTTATGTAATGGTGTTAGAGTTTGTTTTCCCCCTGATAAAATATGGTTGGTTCTCAAAAAGGTGATTATTATGTCAAACATATTTGCTCTTCCCTTTCAAATCTGCTACCAATAAAAAGTTTGATTTACAGTTTTTTTTCGTAAGCCTCTGTTTTCATTTTCAAAATCTGTACATCATTCATATTTAAAGTAAATTATGGATATTGATATTGGCTTCATTACCAGCTTGTGTCCAAAATATGTCAGTCAAGACAATTACAGCCATTCCACGTAAATGTCACGCGAGTCACGCATGTTTCATGTCACACAAGTTGTAAACAATTATGTAGATCAAAACCAAGAAAATATTTGAAACGAATCCAATGCTTGATCAAGTAAATCAATCATCTATACCCTGACATGTGACTCGTAAGACACAGCATGCGTGACTTGCGTGACACAAGTATGGAATGGCTGATTAATTATATCATACTCTGTCATTGTTTGACATTTTTGTGTATGATTAAGTTTGATCAACCACAGCTAGATGTTTTTGGTAGATAACATTTTTTTTTACCCCAATATATTTAAATTTGGATAGAGACTAAATGAGACAAAAGTCTGAGTCATACTTGGAAAACAAAATTTCAATCAGATAACATCCAGTTGTGTCTTCAACTTTAAACAAGAGAAGGAATATATGTAGGCATGCCATTGAGTGATAAAGGAAAAGAAACATTGTCATGTATTTTCATAGCATGTTAAGTCACAAATTCCTAACTCATATTATTATAAAGTCAACAATATAATATTCTAATAGACTAATATTTAGTGATGGTTATCACCTGAAAAAAAACTACAGAAGTTTGTGGTGATAAAAGAAGTTTGTCAAACAAAATTGATTTTATGGTGGAAATTATCGCAGTCAGTTTACATGTAAGACCAAGTGCATTTAATTCATTTTTAATTTCAATTTATTTGATAAATCACAATGAATATTACATTATAGAATTTGTCAGGATCAAGCACCCTCTAGGCCTATGTATACCTGTAAAAATGGGCAGCCCCTTTACATACCTACACACAATTAATCCATTGACAAAATTATGAAATACAATTTGTAAACTAACTTTACCTCAATCCTAACCTGATACAACTCTCTCCCTGACTGTATTGACCGTATGAGTTAGTCTGTGCTCAAGACTCTTTTTCCTCAATCCTAACCTGATACAACTCTCTCCCTGACTGTATTGACCGTATGAGTTAGTCTGTGCTCAAGCTTTTCCTCAATCCTTAGCCGATACAACTTTTTCCCTGACTGTATTGACCATATGAGCTAGTCTATGCTCAAGACCCTAACTTAAACTCAACCCTATCCAAAGGCTACTCTATCCAGGCGATATTGACTGCATATTGACTATAAAGCTAGTCTGTGTTCAATACCCTAAATTCACTGTAATCCTAACCTAATACAACTTTATCACTATATCCCTGACCGATATCACCTGGTAGGAATAATGACCCGTCCCCCATAAAGTTGGTCTGGCATATGCTCTTTTTTCGTTGTTTCATTTATTGGTGAATATTCATTTGTTGTGTTCATTCCACAGGTAGGCAGGAATGTCCATGCCTGTTGGAAATGAAAGATTTACACAAAGATTGGGGTAAAAAAATAATACCCTAAATAATAATTTCCGATATCCCCCAGTTTTGGGCGAAAGATTGATATCTAGTTTCATATCTTTCCCACACTCTTTGAAAGGAGACTTGGGGTCACTCACCTAGTAGCTGGATGACAGTTGACAAAGTACAAAAAATATCCCCCAAAAGTGTCCCAAAGTGATCCTAATTTATTTTCCACCCCTACTAGCAATAAACTGACAGTAGGCTACCTGTCAAGTGAGTGTCGAAAATAGGTTAAGAAGGAACCATGAAAGGACGAAAAAAGTATTATTATTATTATATGTTACAAAAATGAAAATCAGACATACTTCATTGAGGGCTAGCAGGCAATTTTGGAAACACACTGTACAAAAAAATTAAAATAAAAATGAATGAATGAATGAATGGGATGGGGGATAGTTCATGCCTGCAGTGAAACAGCTAACACAGTAGTTTAGCGCTGTGAGTATTTATAAACATCGACGGGGAATATTCGGCGTGGATTTAGGGAATCGGGAGAAGCAGACGTCCCATTCTCGAGGGGTTAGCATTACAAGCACTTTTTTTCCCCGAAAAAAATATATGGTGGGTTGTCTGGGTGCCCAGACCGTTTTGGTTTTCCAGCTAGCTTGCCGGCTGAGGTCGTGCTTTAGTGGCTGCTCTCGAGTGCAGAAGATGCTCGCTGGCTCGTTTGTTCACACGTGTGGTGCCTGCTTGGTGCGAAATGGGCCGTATTGCTCGAGCTCGAGCCGCGAAGGGACGGGCGTAATTGGCTTTGACTGACGGTAGACGGCAGCGAGTGGTTTATATCCTCCGTCTTCCTCTATGAGAGTGTTTCAATTTCCGATACTGCCTGTTAAACTAAAACAATTTGCTTATGCCTCCTGCGATACTACGATGGCTGTAATTATGCATGAAGCTGTGTGTGTGTGTGTGTGTGTTTGTGTGTCAAGGCAGCCCAGTGCTGAACTTTTCTGTCATCAAGTTGGAGGAAGTTTGATAGATTTTGGCCAAAAACTGTCACTTCTAGTGAGTAATTAATTTCAAATACACTGTACCTTCAACCTATGGGTATTAAATTACCATGTTTACATTTGTGCTTCATGTATGAGTCTTTGAATGTATTGTTTCAGGTCATTTTCTTATAGTTTGTTGTAGTTTGTGTTTGTTTAACAGCATGCGTAATAGCTTCGCAACAACACCGCAAGGGAATCTATGGGACATGTATTCCTGTACTGAAATTCTCCCCACAGAATAATCGTGGGGAAAACAACGCAGAAGGGGAAAAAGGAAACGTTAGGTCCTTATCGCGGAAGGTGGCTTCAATTACGTATTTCATTTCTTTCGAAAAAGTGGTAAAAATAACGACCGAATCTGGCGAAACAAAGTAGGAATTTAGTCAGAACTGCTGAGGTGATTTCGGGCTGTGAGCAGGAAGACGCAAGTTGGAGGCGTTGGGTCGTCCATGAGAAAGCATTTTTATTCCCATTCCACTGGGACGCTTGTGGGTGGTAATGGCTTTATTTAATATTAAATACAACCAGCGACATACCACGCGGAGGAAAAGCCCAAAGTACAGATATAGGCTCCCTCAGACATGACGCGATGGTTTTTTTTTCCCTCCCCTTTTCGGTTTCATTTGCCAAAGTCCACGTAGACGTGGGACCCCGGTTGGAGATAGCGCAGTGCAGGCTGATGTCGCTGAGCGTTCGGAAAATTCCAAACGGAAGTAATCGGGGAAATGGGCTAATTTGATGTAATTTCCCCATTTGCATTGCACCATAAGGACACGGGCCGAGTGAAGGCCGTATGATTTTGACATGTTTGTGGTCGAGTGGTCAGAACTTTTACTGATGACCAGTGCCCCCTCCCCAACTCACTCTTAACCACATCATGAACTTAACACCCCTTTTTAATTTTCCCTCCCAGCCTTTCCTGATTGGCAAATGAAGATGATTTCCCGTCTGCCAAAAAAAAAAAAATTAGTAAAAAAAATGTGTATAACGATTAAAAAATATCAAAACTTCTAATCAAGTTGCCCAATAAAAAACGTCAGCTGGGACAGGCTTGGATGTTTCTCAGGCTTGTCTGTAATTACAAGCTGGCAAAGTCCGGTTTAAAGTTCAATCCAGATTCTAGATGTCGGGTTCGTGAGCTGGCATGGCCGGCTGGGATTGGCCGCGGTTTCAAATCTGATCACAGACGTGACTCGGGAGCGGGAGCCTCAGGACCCCGACGAAGTCAGTTCTCTGTCCAGCATTGCTGCGTGTGTTGTTGAGGTGTGAGGTTTTCTTTTGCGGCAAGAAAAAGAAGTGTACGTGTCTTAAAGTAAGAAGCCATGGACAGTGGTCGTGTGCTTGATGTGTGCTTTAAAGTGAGTACCAGTATAGTAAAGTTTTCTTTTTGTCATGATTTATTTTTTGGAGTGGGTGGGGTGGAGGGAGGGGGATATGAAGCTTTAGATTTTGGTACTGTTTTTTTTCTTCTGTGTTTTGCTTTGTTTGATATGAGCATACATCTTTTATTGTTATTCTTTATTTATTTTCTTTGAAAAATCAGTTCATCGCTATATCCAATGAGGTGAAAGTAATTTGGTCCTAGGAACTTGTGGTTTAAATAATCCGTATAGTTTTGATAAAGAGATTGATGTTGCTCACTTTTGCGGTATATCAAAGTCATATCATCAGAAAAATTAACCCGTTGGAGACTAAGTACGAGCTAACTCGTGTTGAAGTCTATGGAAAATATGCGTTATAGTGAAATCAAATCATCTCCAACGGGTTAATATTCACGAAGGAGGAATTAACTTACAAACATTTTGTAAACCTGGTTGCCAAGTATGGAGTGCTGCTTGTGTCACAATTGAAGAAATACTATAGTCCATGCTATTTCTGATGAAATTAACATAGAACATATCACTTAAAAACTTGGTCACATTCCCCTAAATACATATTGTGTGTCAAGTAATGTATTTCAAAAAGAATTGGCAAACTAAACTTGTTTTTTGAAGAAAAAAAAATATGATATACAATATGACCTTTTCACTCATGATAGTAAGTTGTTGAATTAACTTTTAATTCAACCTATTTCCAATTTGGACCTGAGTTGACATTGAGAGTTGGAGTGACAGAATTTTGCAATCCTTGTCGCTCAATACAACCTTGGGCATTTGTGTTTGTAGCTCAAGGCATGTTATAGTAGGCTGGGACTCATTATCACTCATAACTATAGAGTTATACATGTATTAATACATTTGCACGTTTACACTTTTTATGTACCCTTGCAGATTTTCACCGAAACATGTTTTGTATCAGGTAGTTTGTTTAAATTGTGAAACAGATTCTGAGTTTTGAGTTGACTAGCTGTTCTCTGAGTGCTGCAGAATAGGAATTTTTCTCAGCATGTAGCTATAAACATAATTTCAGCCACATTGTATTTGCAATAGTATTGTGCAGATATAACCCACAGCTTTTTGAAACAAAGAGACAGTACCACTTCCTTGCTCAATCTTTATCCCACTTTTAAATGGTAATCGCATTAGATCTTGTAACAAAATAAAGTTTAAAAACAAATAAATATCAAGCATCATGTTAATTTAACATTGTGAACCCTCATCTATTATTTTGATCTGAACACTTTTATCAACACTCTCAGCAGATTTATCTGGTATGCCTTGCCTTTGTACCGGTATTTGATATGCCTTATCTCACTTCAAATTCAAAATAATAAAAGTTAGATAATTATACCTCCAATCTTGACCCATTGGAGAGGATTTGATTTCAATATAACACACATTCTCCATAGACCCCAGCCCAAGATATCTTGTTCTTAGTCTCCAACGGGCAAATGTTGAAAGTGTATGTATCAACATAAAGCAACTAAGTTGCAGCTGTAGAGGCAAATGAGCAGATTTGATGAAGAATAAGTTGAAAATTTCAGGTAGACTGATTGTTGAAAGCAGCAAATTGAAGAAAAATGTGGTTGTTTTAGTGCGCACATTGTGCAAAAGATTTCCTATTTCCACACCCTTTTTCATAAGTATAGCTACATGTACATACTGCGTTCGTCTGAAGCTGTACACATAGTAGTCACAGAGCTGTAGCTTACATGATGACTGTTGACGGAAGTAATTTCATTTTGCACACTTCATTTCACGAGACGTGAACCTGAATACACTCTGACTTTGGTCACAGACTCAGATAAGATAAGACACGTAGAAATCTAAACAAGTAGAATCCTCTTTTATCATTCAAAATATAATGCTATCCATCCCACCAAATAATCCTGTCTGATATTAACGTGCTCGTCTCGAAAAGTTTGAATACGACAATTCAACCTCATCCTAATACCCTGTGTGAATTCAATTTGCATTGAAGATGTTAGTAACGAGGATTTGAAAAAAGAAATAGCAAGGATACCTGTAATTTACTGTGCAAGAGCTAATGATTGTCACAACCAGGTCCAAATTTGATAGAGATGTCGGAGCGTATTGTTACGGGGCCGAAGCTAATGGCATCTTGACGGATGATCTGACGTCATTTATTCTGTCACGGTAAACAAACCTCATTACTAGATCGGGGGTGTCGGACTCCGGAATGTCTTAACTCTATTTTATCATTCGTAGATAGAATTGTCATCCTCCCGAGACTCTCAGAACAAAAGAGGGAGACAAATCCGTCAGGAATTGGCAGATGTGTTTGAGACGACATGGAAGAAAAGAATGAGATAATACCATACATTTTTTTTCTTCACCCATCCATCACAGAAAATAGAAAATTTGTCAGTCTTTGTCAAACTGTATACCATCCCCGGACAATGAGCTCCTCGTAATTTGTACCTCTTTGATTGATAATTTGCAAACCCCCGAGACCCCAGAAGATCGAAAATATGCAAAGACCACAGACCTCCCCGTATTCTTCCCTGGTCTGTTTTCCAGCCTTGGTTCGAATTTTGACCCCGGCAAAGTCAATATGACGGGCGAAATATGTTGCGAACAAAAAAGTGCATTGTAATTTAATACAGGAATGAGTCAGATATACTCTGTTTATTTGTCCCATTGTTGTTTCTTTGTCGACGCTGGAATTTGCGTCTCTGAGCAAATATTTTTCGGGCAATCTTCTGAGCGCCAGTTTTTTTAAATGGAACTGTCAGATATATTGAGAGATGTGCATCGTTGGGATGAAGTACACAAAAAGCAACGTCGCAACTCAGAATGTGGCACAATGCTGTGGTATGCAGATTGTGTTTTTGAAAAAATTCTTGATACGTGCAAATAAGTGTAACCTGATGATGTTTCATATAATTAGCCAATAATGTTTTTTTTTGGGGGGGGGGGATAAACTGTGAGGTATTTTTTTGTACTTTTGGGAGATGTGTCACTTGAACAGAGACAAATATGAAGAACATGTTTGTGGATTTGTGGCTGAGGAAAATTTATTTAAAATGCATACTAAGCTTGTGGTAAGGTGTATTATTTCCAAATTTCATGTGAAAATATGTATGAGAATGTAAGTACACTGTAGGTAAATTGTGTTTGGACGGATAAATCTGTTGACAAGGGTGATATGAGGAATTTGCTGAAATCACTCTGCACATGTGAACATATATTTACATTTGCTGTAATGTCCTACCTGCCTTTGAGTACTTGGAACAAAAAAAGCAACAATCTTACAATACTAGTGTAAAAATATCTCACTTGAGAAATTTTTAGACCAGCTTAAAAATTAATTGAGTAAGTTGAATGTATTTGTCTACATTGATTGATTGATTGATTGATTGATTGATTGATTGATTGATTTGTTTCTTTTATATCACTTTCTGTCTGTTTTTGTTTTTTTACTTTTGTCGCTTCTGCTGATATGACTATAACTGTTTCTAACTTATTCTATCTATTTCTCTTTTCGCTACTAGTAGTATTGATTTTCCTCCAGCTCCAAATAATTCCAACAAAAAGCAAACAGGCAAAACAGAAACAAAACACAAAAACAAAATTTACAAAAAATAGTGAAAATAATTCTGTTACCACTTCTTACTATATTTATTATTATTTTTTTATTTATTCAAATATACATATATTTATATATGTATTCATTTATGTAATATCATGAAATAACTGTGATGAAGATAACTGCTCTCTGTGAGTCAGCAGGGGGTTTCTTGCACGGCACTCATACCCCAGAGGACATCCATGGACAGTCAGCCGTAATAACCTTCTCATAATTTATAATTATCATTACTTAAAATGTATTTGTCTGTATTTATTAATTAATTAATTAATTTATTTATTTATTTATCTATTTATCTATTTATCTATTATTTATTTATTTATTTATTTATTTATTTGTCTCTTTTATCTTACTTTCTGTCTGTTTTTTTTTTGTTTCTTAACTTCTGTCGCTTCTTCTGATCAACCATTCCATCCATTTCTCATTTTACTACTAGTTGTATTGATTTTTCTTCTAGCTCCAAATAATTCCAACCAAAAGCAAACAAAAAACAAAAACAAAACGCAAAACAAACTACAAAATATTGAAGAACGCTCTGCTACCACTTTTACTATATTGATTGATTGATTGATTGATTGATTGAGTTATGTATTAATCGTATTTATATATTAATATTTTTTATTTATTTATATGTTTATTCATTTATTCATTTATCTATATTTATTTATATATTTATAATTTATATATATATATATATGTTTATTTATTTATTTACTT